>JAUZSU010140241.1:0-15618 GCA_034780255.1 Parotocinclus maculicauda | reverse complement strand
CGAAATACTTCATGGATCACATCGATGAAGGACAGAAATGTGTGGAGATTGATGATCCATCAAGTGACCGAGAGTCGAGTGCGACTGTTAATCCCATCCCATTCCATATTTATTCCATATTTATCATCACAGCCACTGCCTTTATTATTTTATTGTAACCCAGTGTAAACATTGCAAATTTATTTTTTATCTAAATTTATCCTTATTTTAAATCATTAGAGTGTCCATTCTTTGTATAAAGGGGTGCAACTGTAACAAGTGAAATTTCCCTCTAGGATTAATAAAGTATTTCTGATTTTGATTAACTAGAAACAATATGAAATAAAAAGCTAGCAGCAACCTCACAGCATTCTGTCTGCCTTTAGAGTGAACTTAACGCTATGCCAAAGATTCTAGTGTCAGCTACACAGTATTACAAAAAAGAAGTACTGCAGTGCATTTAGTCTTTAGCAAACGGTAAGGTTTTCCTTTGGGCCTCTTTTAATCCCAGGGGTTTAGGAATGTATACTACAGTGCTTGCAGTGTAATTAAGCTATCGAACTGTTGAGCCAAATACAATGATTTCTTGTAACATTGCTAGCAAGATAGAGGAGCATATAGGCTCAAGTTACACTGAGTTAGCTAGGAAAACCAGCTCTATTCAGAGATGTGCAGATTCAACTGCAGGCCTATAAGATTAGTTTAAAAAAAAAATTAACTGAACATAAAGAAATAAAAGTTTTGAGCACTAACGTTGAGAAATAACATTTCTGAGCACTAAAAATACAAAATACAAACCAGAGAATGCGTAGCTTGGTGTTCTAGGGAAAATCGAGTCAAGACCAAGACTTTTGGTAGACAAGTCAAGATTGAAATGGGAGGTGGCTGAGATCAAGAGGAGATGAAGATTTTTTAAATAATATAACATTGAATCATTCAATATAAGATTTACATTTGTAAAATATAACTAAAAAATAATACATAGCCTAAAATTACTATTAATGAATATATTATAGTCTTAGTCAAAATGTAATGTTTGAAAGCAAATGATGGTCATGATTCTTTTCCCCTTCTTCTTTCAAGATCTTTCAAGATCAGAAGTATCACATAGCGTCAAACAACATCTATTCTACCCATTTTAATTATTAAAGGTGAAAACATAATAATGACACTTTAGTTTGCCCTCAAACCAAACATATCCTAAACTGTACTAAGCAAGAGGGTAAAAGAAAAAAGTGCAGAGAAAGGACTAATCTATTGAATATTAATTCAATGAATTGTTGATATTTATTAACAGTAAAAAACAGACTGTATAGACTTGAATGGTCTTCACAACAATTTCCAAGTCCATCTTACCCCAAGAAAAGATTGAGTCCAAATGAAGTAGAGACAAAAACCAAACTTGAGTTTGTTTGTTTATTTGGCTTCTTTAACGTCACTATCGGCATCAGTGGCCATCTTAGCGACACAAGGTTATATCCATACACAAGGTCATTTCAAGACTAGTCATATATACACACACACACAAGCCAATGCCAATTTAAAGTAATCAATTAACCTAACATGCATGTCTTTGGACCGTGGGAGGAAACCGGAATACCCAGAGTAAACCCCCACAGACATGGGGAGGACATGCAGACCCACTATTGCTTGGACTGTAAGAATATGTCGATTGTCGCTCTGGATAGGGAAACTGCTAAGTGCTGCAAATGTAAAATGTAAATGTAACATGGCGACCCATGTAGGGAAGGTTGGTGTTAACAATTGAGGTCGTAGTATATTGTGAGAATTAAAATGATCCAACAACCCCCAATACGCACCTCTCCTGGGCATGTCACTACATGCCAAAAAACAACAGAAGACCAAACACACAGTAAGATAAATTGAAACTGCAAAACCTTATACTGAAGCACTGTAAAGTATCCTGGAAATGGTAACCTCATGCTGTGAGCAGAATGACTTTTTACAGCAAGTCATCAACTCTTATTGTGTCAAGCAATTATTCTGACCACACCTACTAAGACTGGCAGATGTAGACTATAAAAAATCCTACTCTTAAGTTAAAATGAGCCACCGATTTCTTCTGTACAATTTTAGAAGATGTTGTTATATAAAAACAAGCACATTGGAATAGCTTCCCTGAATGTATCCATGTCCAGAGTACAGGCCCATGGCTTTCATAAGAAACCCTTGTATTCAGGCCACTAAAACAAAAAGGTAGTGAATATTATTTATATATATATATATATATATATATATAAATATATATAGTGAGGTATAGTGAAACAGAACTTTGCTTTGTCATCTTTTCAGCCGCTTCTTCTCTTGTTACACACATGGACAATATTTCCATCTTAGCCAAGTGAATGTGTTTTGTTTTTGAGGAAGTTCTGGCAAGCTCTCTCAGTCCTGTGGATGGATGGAAATCCCAGTTAAGATGTTTCATTCTTTCATAGCAGTCCTGATGCTCTGCCAGCATTGCTAATTTCCACAACCAAGCACAAGGACCTTGGTTAAACACTGGGTTTTCCTCTGTTTTGCTTTTTCTACAGATAGAGTTTATTTACATATACTCAATTCATTAAATATGCTTTGCAATATAAATATGTTTTTGCAATAATTTGATCACTGAGTTTACATTAAGTAAATGATTTTGAGAATATCAAACGTCACTACAAAAATCCCTAAGGCCAGACTTTTTAAATTGCTTGTTCCTCGGATGCCCCTACTTAAAAGAATCTACTGAGGAGGGAGGGAAAAAAATACTTTTAAATTTCTCGAGGACTATGTGGAATCAATACAACGAAGGAGGAAAAAATAAAAATAATTTTTTATTTAAAAATAAAATTTATTTAACCTACAATAAAATTAAAGTGAATCTGAAAAAAAAATTAAATGAACAGAAGAAAACCGTTGGCTTTCCACCGGAGGGCGGAAAAAGGTAAAAAAAATATACATTTTTTTTTATTTCAACCATTGGTGCTGCAGTGGATCCGAGAAATACACAAAAAAATATTTTTTTTGTCGTATTCTTCAAATATGATCATTGGCGAATCCGCGAAATAAGCAATAAAAAAGGTTTGGCCTAAATAATAAAATAAAATACAAGTAGCATAGGTTCTTGGAAAGAAAAATATGAATTTAATTGCTTAATAGAAGGCTGACTTATTCATTTAATTTAACAGTATTTACTCGTTAGTAGCTTTATTATTTATAACAATTTATAATCAATTACATTTTGATACATAATAGGGGAGTTGAGGTGCTAAACTGTAGTTTAATTTTAACTTTATTTCCAGAGTATTCTATAAAATCCTTCAGATGTGCATTACCGTTTTCTGGAAGCACTCAGATAAATAATACTTGTGAGGTTTTATGTTTGTACATTACTTATAATATTCTTCAATGCACTTTCCATCTTTTGATATAAATATTGTTATGTGGGTTTTAAGTGAGTGCATTTATTCTTAAACACAGCAACAGAGGAAATAAAAATAAGATATAAAAATCCTTTTTTAACATTACAAAATAAACAATTGAACCAAATAAAAACAACCCCAAAACAACAACAGCATTGTGACAACCTTTACAAATTAGACATTAAGAAACAGTTACATGACATACCTACATGAAATATCCATATCCAATATTAGGTAAACAATAAAGAGCCGAAGCTGTAACAAAACTATAGTGAAAAATGACATTTGTTTTGTTCCCAAGCACAGTTGGACAGTGGTTAGTGAGGGAAACATTTCTCCAAACATTACAGTTCAAGATTTCCAGAAGATGGTAGCATTTTGTGGCCACCAGTCCTCCAAATCTACAATTAGATCTACCTCAGTTATAACAATCTATTTGGAAGGTATGCCAGAGGAAAGCCCTGTCTTTCATCTAACCAAAATTGCCTGGATTTCACTAGATGTCTTACGGTAAGATAAGACGAAAATAGAACATTTTGGAAACAAACAAGATGGATCTCTTATAAAAATAAGTATGGCTATTCCTAAACTGTCCTGGGAACCTTGTTTGCACAGATCACAGACTTCATGAAGTACTGGGAAATTTTCAATGAAAACTGTGCCTACCAAATGCTACAAACTGGGATGTTTGGATCTACAAAAATAAATTTCCAAAATCAAACTCTTGACATAACCATCCCCCTGACCTAAAATTCAATAGAAACCTGTGGGGGAAGCTGAGGAGAATGGACTTCTGTGCCATCTCATATTCATAGCCTGAAACAGAAGGCCACTGATAACAGACAGTTTTTAAAACACTCAGATGATAAGGATATTTTTCTCTTAGAATACACCAAATAAATATTTCATTTCATATATTTAGAATTTTGCACATTTGACAATACATTTTACAGCCCATTTGTTATCTCTTATAGGGGTATTACCAATCATTCTGGAGCTGATTACAGTTTGACCAGACTGACAGCTGTAGATGGGAAATAGGAGCCACCTGATCTAGAGTATACATTTGTTTTACATTTGTTGTTCTCTCTGTTTAAAAAAAATAACTTCATAAATCTGAAAAATCAGTGGTGTCTCAATTTAAAGCAAACGCTGACAAACAAGAATGTGAAGAACGAGGTTGAACGTCTGATAGCTAGTTATGACCAAAAGTTCAGACCACACTTCAGAGAATACCAAGGTACGCTGCTCAGCTAATGGTTTGAATGTCTGGTAAGATCAGGGCAAGGAAGCTGACACATCAGCCCCAGTTAAAATCCATCATCAAAAGATGGTTTTGTTTGAAGACACTACATGCCATACACCATGCTGTAAATGTATCTTTGTGTGTGACTTCAAAGCTCATTTAGTATCACCTAGAGAAAATCAAACCCACCATACATGGCAGAGTTCAAAAGTAACAGGGGTGCAGGGAAGATTATAATGTTAGATACAAACAAAAGTTTCAAAACCTTTCAAGTCTTCCAAATGTTTTAGATATTTACACTTTCATGACAGGGGGTGTTTATTGGCCAGGAAAGGAGAATTACCAGAAGCTACAAAAGAGTGAATTACAAACTTTCCTCTGATGTGATATTTAGTTTGATTCTAGATTTAATGTGTAAACAATATATATGGTATACTCTAAAAACTGAATACAGAGATCATCTACAGATGTACGCACTGCTGGGTAGATCAACAGAATCAGAATTTCAACGGGTTGGGTTTATGGGTTTATATGTTTGCTGATAACTTGGTTTTAAATTGCACATTGAGCAGTTGAAAAAGAAGTTAAAGTTGGTAAAGTGTGGATTTTGTTGGGAAGTTAGAGGAACAGTTTTTGCTTTACTCAACAGGCACTAGTTTTAGATCAATTTAGACAACATTATAGTCATTGGACTCATCCTGCATTAAGATTTATATTTGGCACTATGGTTGGTTGGCCTTCACTTTCAGTGTAAAGACAAATTAATTGACAAATAATTATAATAATTTTGTCTTTAAAAAGTAATTATTGGTTATAGTGTTCCATATGCATGAAAAAAAAACATTTGAAATGGGAAGATTTTAAGATAATTGTTAAAGAGCTGTATCAGTTTGTTTGTTCTTGTTTTTAATTTGGTTTGATTTTGTTGGTCATGGTGCTGTTTTTTAGTTGATTGTTTTGTGTGCTGCCTTCTTGGCCGGGGCTCACTTTATTTTTTTATTTATTTTTAATCTCAGTTTAAGTACCCTGGTTAAATAAAGGATAATAAGAAATAAATCCTCTTCTCCACGTCATATTTACAGATATTACAAGTGGAAATGAAAGAATGGAATAATGAAGTACTAATCAGTCTCTGATTTATAACATTTTAAGATGAATCAACACAAGGAGAGTTTTTGTTATACTGTAGAGACGATACATTTAAAGATCAGTGAAGACCAGTAGAGCAATTAAAATGCAAAACAGCATTTATTACTACAAGATGATCGTCAAATGAGGGAGAATTTTGATACCCACAAAACAATCAAAGCCAGAATCAAGCAAAAGTCTACTGCTATGAACATCAGACCTCATAACATGCTGCTTACCATCATCCAACAATAAATGTTAGATGTTCGTGTAGTTTGGGATCTTAGGATGCCTAAAATCTCACAACTTTAATATTTTGATACAGTTGATTGAATAGTATTTGCCATGTTCCCTCTTTTGCTCTACTAACAACATGCACTTGAGCTGCCATGGATTATTCTTGTGGGAATATGTGGGCATCATGTTCTCCCAGCATGATTTCACAATATTGCAACATTATTTAGAAATATCTGTTAAGAGTTTTTCTATCTAGCTTTCTATCAGCACTAGAGAAACAGACAAAAGTGTGTGGACACCCAAATATTACATTCAAAACATTGGTATTAGTATGGAGTCTGCCCCCCACATATTCTGCTTCAACAGCCTTTGTTCTTCAAAAGGGGATCTCCACTAAAGTGGAAAATGACTGGACAGCGTCTGATGTTAGAGAGTAAGCCTAAACTTTTGGTAAACCAGTGCATTTTCAAGGTGTCTGATGGAGTTGAGGTTAAGGCCTGGTGCCAGCCAGCCAAGTTCTCAATCACAGTTAGCAAACCAAGTCTTTGTGGACTGTGTTTAAGGACAGCAGCTCAGAACGTTGATGAACTGAACTGTTGGAAGCACAAACCTATAAAAGTGTTTGGTTAAGAGGCACGGGGGTATCAGTACATCCCACTCTACTGCCACTGTTTGTCTATGGCGATGTATGATCTATATTATGAATGTGATAAGTGAATGTTGCTGAAATAGCAGATCTCTTAGAAGGGATGTCCACAGACTTTTGTCTATATAACAGCTAGCACATCCAGACTACTATCCAAGATCGAACAGTTGTTTGATGTTGTACGGTTTAGGTCAGGTGGCTAAAGTTATTTGGCAGTTCCCAGTATTTCATGGAAGTTTATCTGAAGGATGACTGCTGAAAAGAATGACTGGATATAAATAGACTAGATAAAAATGAACCTATTAAGGAACACTAAATATGAGGACTCTTTATTGCACAACCGCCACGAACTCACAAAAACCTGTGCGGGATTCCATGAGGGATCATCGGTTCACATCGATTACACTTCCTTTCGGTAATATACACTAAAACTCTATAACTGTCGAAACGGAAGTGTAAGATTAATAATAAATCGTACACGTTGTTGCGGCGTTTTTCCCATTCTCTCTTACAGAAATCGTGTTTCTGCGAATTCGACAGAAAACCACCTGTCACTGCCTCAAACACCCCCAGACACACCGCTCCACATGAAGCACGAGGCGGGGACAAGAGGAGGAGCGACCGCTCGTACAGGCAGCCAATCAGGGCTAAGCGCTCTGGCTCGCTATATAAGTTGTGACGACGCTGCTTCAGCTCAGATTTCTGTCAGAACTTGTTTGTGTTTGAGTGTGTAGTCGCGCCGTTCCATCGGAATACAACAGACGTGGATTTCTGTCCTGACACTGTGGAAATTACTATTTTATTCTGTTTTAAATAAGGTTGATTTAAAATGCGCTTGATCCAGAACATGTCCACTATAGTGGAATATCCAGGCTCGGAGTGTCTGTCCAACCGGATCATTAAGATAGCGGTGCTCGGGGGAAGCGGAGTGGGGAAAACCGGTGAGTTTAAATACTGTTTTTGTATCTAATGACACAATGAATCTATATAAGTAATGATCTTAAGGGTATTTAATTATGTTTTGCCTCCATAGCGCTCGTGGTTCGGTTTCTCACCAAGCGTTTTATCGGAGATTACGAGAGAAACGCAGGTAAGAAACACGTTTATATTCCTAATTTCTTACATTAGACTTGATCATAAAAAGCGCATGTATCTAATGTGAACCGTCTTTAACCTGTAGGTAGTCTCTACTCGAGAGAGGTTCAAATTGATGGAGAACAAGTGGCCATTCAAGTCCAGGATACACCTGGAGTTCAGGTAAGTTCATCCTGGATGGATTTTAGGCAGTTACAGTTGTTTGCCTGAGGCATTTTTCTCCTGTTTGTTTCGTTTGTGCGCTCACCAAGCCTTTGTCCTTTGTTCTTTAAGACCATTGTGGTTTATTAATTAGACCTTTAAAAGCCAAGTCAGCTAACCACATGTCACAAGCTATGCACAACAGGGCTTTGACTAACGCTCCTCACATTAACAAAATAGATGAAAACTTTAAATATGACTTTAAGTAACTTGATTTATTTACAGTCCGTTTCATGTTGATAGTTTCTGTAGTCGTCCAGTGTTTGGATCCGGAGCACAAAATTTGGAGCTGGTTTGCTGATCTGGGCAGAGCTCCAAACCCACAGAATGTCTGCACTTCAGATTTCAAGTCTAGCCACCTCATTCACCCTCAGTTTGTGTAGACTCCCTTGGCTAACCGCCGCTTTCCCTTTCTTGTGCTTTTTTGTGGCCACCCCAGGCAGTCACCACCACCCTAGCACTGAAAATAAGCTGGTTTTTAGGATAGTGTCGGCAGATGATTGAAAAAGATCATATTGTGATATCTGAAGATGACCCAGTATCCAGTGGCATGGGGTTCATTTGAGTATTTTAGGGTTTTTGTTTTGGGAGGGGGTATTATGGCACACTACTTAAACCACTCAACCTGCCAATTA
This sequence comes from Parotocinclus maculicauda, assembly GCA_034780255.1. Classification (NCBI taxonomy): domain Eukaryota; kingdom Metazoa; phylum Chordata; class Actinopteri; order Siluriformes; family Loricariidae; genus Parotocinclus; species Parotocinclus maculicauda. The sequence goes on along the minus strand of JAUZSU010140241.1, from coordinate 7,032 downwards.
TTGGGGGTGAGCATTGGGGGGTCATAAGTGGGGTCATAGTTAATGCAATTTATTTCATATTGACGACTCCTTAAGCTACTTGATAGAAAAGCCTTAATTTATCTGCAGCTTAGGTTTAAAGCTTAAAAACTAAAATGATCAAATGAAATATTGAGGAACGTGTATGACGTTTTCAAACCGCTGATTAATCGTTTTTAATTGTGCCTTTTAGGTAAATGGGAACGGCCTGAGCTGTACGGAGCACGTAATCCGGTCGATCCAGTGGGCCGACGCTGTGGTCATGGTCTACTCTGTGACAGACAACCACAGTTTTGACCTCATCGGGCAGCTCCATCAGCTGGTGAGCCACGCCCATGCCGACAGGCCGTCGTCACCGGCGGTCATCGTCCTGGCCAACAAGGCGGACTTGATGCACGTGAAGCGGGTGGAGGCGCAGCAGGGAGCGGCCCTGGCCGTAACGCTCGGGTGCTCCTTCTACGAGGTGTCGGCCAGCGAGGACTACAATCAGGTGCATGGAGCTTTCCACAGACTTTGCGCCGAGCTCGCCAAACGACAAATGCCATTCACGGGCAACGCAAACACAGCTTCAGGAGCGATCGAGAAGAAAAGGTCACCGCTCATCCCCAGGCCCAAATCTCCTAACATGCAGGACCTAAAGAGGCGCTTCAAGCAGGCGCTGTCGGCCAAAGTGCGCACCGTGACCTCTGTTTAAGGAAGACCGTAAGGGACATGGTCCAGACAGTAGAAATGTGCGGGGCTGAAAAAAAGGCTTGCCGAGGTGACGTTTCTGTCTCGCTCCCAAGCTCAGTCGCCGATTAGCAGGACGGAGAGAAAACAAAGGCTGCTGAACTTTGACCCCTGCGCCCGGCAACACAGTTGCTGAAACCAGAGGTCTTTGCAGAGTGAGTGACCTCTGACTCGTGAATTTTGACCATCTTGGTGGTGAAGGGTAAGCCACCTGTGCTGCTAGGACTAAAAACCGATGCAGTGACAAGCCAAAGACAAGTGTCTACAGAGAGGGCACAACTAAAAAAAAAATCTCTATCGGACTTAATAAACGTTAACGTACGCACACGGTATGTTAGAAGTCTAGACAAATTCACCCGGCAACAGAGCTTGTGAAGGACAGAAAGCGGATTATTTTTAACAACTCGCCTGAAAAGGCGACTCGTTTTTGTCTAGTCTTTTTTTCTCTTTTGGTCGAGGTTTTCACCTCTTAGAGCAGAGGCAGACTGAAAGCAAGCTTTGTTAAAGGAACGAGGCACTAAAGTTGAAGGGCACAAGCTTTGTGTGTAGGTCTGCGTGTAGATTCTGATTCTATGTTTAACTCTTCAGTGCCAATTTGTACAAAAGAGTTTTTTTGCACTTTAAATCAAGCCTCATGGCTCAGGCTTGGGATTTATTTATTGTTTCTGGTTGAAAATAAATCTTGTTGACTTGAACCAACTGGCTTCTGGTTGTTTTAACTTGCAGCAAAATCTTCGACTCAGCAGAGCTTTAATTTGAATCCAGAGTTGGCTTGTGTCATCAGGGGTTTGGCACACCCAGAGCGTAAGGCAGCATAATAAGAGGCAGAAAAAAAACACAAATTGCCATCCACTACACTGTTACACCCTTTAAAACGCTGACCTAAGGTACAGGGCCCGTGTGTGGTTGGAGCAGCTTGGTTATTGGTTGCACGCGTCTATAAATGGTCAAACGTAGCAGGCAGCCCCATTAAAGAGTAAGCCTCTCTCATACTGTGCTCAACATGCCAATAAAGATGAAACATGTGGGTAGGTGTGATGCACAGGTGATCGCTTTAAGACTACATTTACACAGTACACATTTACAGCATTCAGCAGACACCCTTATCCAGAGCGACTTACAATTAATACATTTTTACAATCCAAGCAATTGTGGATTAAGGGCCTTGCTCAGGGAACCAACTGTGGCAGAGGTGGGATTTGAACCCAGGACCTTCTGGTCCATAGTCCAGTACCTTAACCACTAGGCTACCACAGTCCAACTTGTATATCTGGCGATACATACGTTGCACACGGCTGTTTTACTTTTATCATCGTTAAGCTTAAAATAACTCCACACAGCTGACATGATGACCACGCTGCTAGCTAAAGTTTTAACACGAGTTCCAGCTATTGCTCACGTGACACATCTCCCAAATTGTAGTAAAGCATAAACGTGATAGAAAAGATATTGGATTAAACTGTTTTTCCCCCATCCGATCTCCGATCCAGTGATTTTGCCAAATATCAGGCCGATACCGATACAGAATATCAGATCGGTACAGCCCTATAGAAAACCCAAGCACATTTACCACATGATTTATTAGAAATAATAATTACACAAGATTTTGTTATTTGACGTGGACCATTTAGATGCTTTACCTGGTTACAAAAGATCTCGAGGTTCTTAAGGGTGGTGACGTTGAGTACCATGTGCTCAGCATCACTTGTCAGCCTCTTAAATGAGCTGGAAGCAAACAAATTGCAACTGGCAGTTTAAGAAGTGTTACAAGACAAACAGTAAAGAACAAGGCCTTCAATTTCCAGCTGTGATACATGCTAATTAGGGCTTTTTGAGGTCAGTGCCCTGTTATTTCCTGTGAAAATGCCCCTAACCAATCCTTAATTACAGTGTGGTTCAGGCACTTCATCACAATCTTGATCTGCCACACAAATGGTGAATCAGACTCTCCCTCCTGCAGTGGCTTCATCAGGATTAATGCAGGCTTTGTAAGAGTGGGCCCAACAAAGTTTGGAAAGCCTGGTGCATTTGGCACATTCTGAGCCATTTGAAGTCAAACCAGTAAGTTCTCGCCAGTGAGTGGTTAATCATTCAAACAGGTATTAAACCTGTACTGTTATCAGTTAATCTAAAAAAGCTAGTTTGTAGAAAACAATGAAGTGAGGCAATTAGACAGTGATGGGCAAGATAATGGAAAAACATAACTGGCTAAAGATCTACAAATAAAACTCTCCCTAGCCTAGTGGAAAACTGGCTTTACTACTGTCTCCAACGGGGCATCCTGAACCAGGCTAGGACCAGGCTAGGACCAGGCTAGGACCAGGCTAGGACCAGGCTAGGACCAGGCTAGGACCAGGCAAGGGGATGGGAATCTTGGGTGGCAAGCTCGTTGCCAGCTGGCCCCCACAGGCCAGAGCTGCCACGTGTTCAGTCATCTGTTTGTTAAACCTCAGACACAGTACTCCATAAACAAAATCAGTGTCCCATGAAGTCGAAAACACCCTAGAGGAATGGAAACTTAGAAACAAAAAAATTGTTTATACAGTATCAAATACACCTATTAGGACATATTGTTTAGTTTAAGTTAGAAAAGTTCACAAAACCTATCCAAGAATTCAGTTCTTCAGTAGTGCTGCCAGTGCATCATAGAACCTGACCGGCGTCACTGTTGCACTGCCTGGGTGCTGACTCTCCACCCATTTGGCCTTCCCTGTCTCGGACACAACTACTAGTCCCGGTGTGACACCTGACCCGGTCTGAACACACCACTGGGACTCTGTGAGGCTGTGCCAATTTAAGGTTTTTTTTACTCTAATAAACTTAAAACTATACTAAGAGATCAAACAGCTCCAGATTCAAAGCCTTAATCCACTACAGATTTTGTACATGTGAATTTAAAAATCTGATTGTTGCCCACATGTTCCAGGACCCAATGTGAGGATGTACAGTACTATGCAAAAGTCTAAGGCCACCATTAGATTTGTTGGTTAGCAATTGTATAATGGCTATAAATCATTATTTATCAGTCTCTACTAGGGCTGGACCGATCTAATAATCTGTATCGTTATCGGCCTGATATGTGGTAAAATCACTGGATCGGAGATCGGATGGGGGAAAAAACAGTTTAATCCGATATCTTTCCTATCACGTTATGCTTCACTACAATTTGGACAACACGCCGTGAACAGAGATGTATACGTGAGCAATAGCTGGAACTCGAGTTAAAACTGTTAGCTACCAGCGTGGTCATCATGTCAGCTGTACAGAGTTAATTTAAGCTTAACGATGATAAAAGTAAAACAGCCGTGTGTAACGTATGCAACGCCAGTGTTTCAAGAGGTGGTAGCAGAGTATCGCTCTGATATCGGTATCACCAGATATTCAAGTTTGCAGTTTCAATATCGGTATCGGGCAAAAATAAAATGGTATCGAGCCAGCCCTAGTCTCTACATTATAATACAACAATAAAAAATACATTAAATTTGTACGCAATATTAAAAAAAAAAAAAAAAAAAAATGAAAAACAGCTTGTGTAGGCTACACATATTTAGTGTCATTTGTATCTTTTTGGAAGGGTAGCAGCACTTTTGCACATTACTGTATTAAACGACTTATTAGAACATTGTAACACATTGAACATTAAAAAAAATAAAACTTCACATTAAAATTTCCCAAACAAAAAAACAGGTGCAAGAAAAAAAGCAGACAGCGAAGAGACGACGTCAAAAGGAGCTAATCAGTCTCATTAAACCTCAAAATGCAGAGGCTAAGCTTGGGCTTGGCTAGGAAAACGAATTGCGTGTAATGACTTCCTGATTCGCAAGCTGTTGAAGTCTAAGGAATAAAAAAAAAAACGCTTAACATCATTTAAGAGGGCTTGAACATAAATGGCTTTTATATAAAAAAAAAGCTTCCTGATTTTTTTTTCAAGAAGGACTCAGATTCAAACAAGGTGAATGATGCATTGACACATTCGACTAGTCAAAACAAGTATGGAAGCTTTCTCCAGGTCTCATTCCCATCTGATCAAAAGGTTCAACTGTATTTTGTAACATCTAAGTAAAAATTACTTCTAGAGAGATGTGGTATGGGGTCAAATACCTGGAACTGAGCAGAACTCTCTCCAGCTTAAACTCAGTTAGATACTGGATCACTGGCCCCAAACAGCAGATAACCTGACTCTCTAAATTCAAATAGAATGAACTGGAACCTAAAAGAGAATTAAAGAAAATGTTTATTTTGATTGCATAACATGTCAGTTTGTTTAGTTAGTAAATATCACATCAGCAGCAGTTTGAAGACAGGTTTTTAAAGACAGAAGCGAGGATACAATGAGTGCATTTACATACATCAGATAGCTGTTCATTATATAAATAAATTAAACAAATCATTTCCAAGAACAAGGTGCATTTGGTTAACGGGGTTTAATTGTGTTTGAGGTTCTCTCAGTCTGCGCATGCACACAATCGTAGCGCAGCTCTTTTACCTAGACCTTGATACTCTCATGGGATCTGGCAACCCTGGATTTAAATGCAGGAAGTGAAACAGCTACTGAACACTTTTGGGGACTCTGAAATGCAGTTTACTTTGGAGGCAATTAATAATTTTAATATTTATTAAGTAAAGTTTAAAAAAAAGGTTATAAGAAAAAACCCTTGGAAGGTCTTGGGGCCAAAAAAGGGTCCAAAGTCCAATTAAACTAACTTGCCTAATTAATACATGTATATTAATCAGCTGAGCTAAATAAACAAAAAATATTTAAAACATTTTTAAATATAATACATTCAATAAAATTAAAAGATTAATATTTACATTAGGATTGCTAAAGTTGAATAAGATTATAAATTTAAGAGAATACAATATTACAAGTGTATAATAAAATAGAGAACATAAAACTATAGAATATAAACAATATTATATCATAAATAAATTTTATATATAAAGTACTTAAATAGTTGAGGATCTGTATTATTTTGTCCACTGAACAAAGACACTATGGGTTCCTACGTAACCAGCATGTAAGCGTTGGTGACTTATTATGATCAGTGAACCGGAGGAGGGGGTGCCATAAATCTAACAGGTAATAAGCTGTGCTGTCGCATAAAAGACAATTTCTCATTCCATTATTGTGTTCATGTATTAAGACCAATACAGACTAGGGCTGCACAAATGTTTGGAAATTTCACTTGGGGAGATCAAAGTCCAGTCACTAAAGGGCCCACGGGTGGGCATGAAAAATGACAGCCTCAACTCAGACTATTTATCACAGCGTCTTTATTATGGATGTGAAAATGTATCAGGGAGAACACAGGCATCATCAGAGGAAGCATCAGTGCTGTGACAAGAAGAGGTAATGAGTCATGCCTAGAGCTGGAAAACAGCCCAATGCAGAGTGATTTAGTCCCAGATTTAGCAGACAGACCCACGCTGGCTCATCCTACACAACCAGCAGCCTAAAGACATCAGCTATTGATCCACCTGCCCCCTGTCCCTGTGGGAACGATTTTTCAATTAAAAGACAAAACCCACACACTGACCCACATCTCAGGCAGACCAGCTAACTCTAAAAGGACAGCCAGCCAGACGGGCAGTATGACTCAAAAAAGGCATCAGGTTTCAAAAAGACAGCCCAGACACACTGGTGATAAAGGGGAAAAAAAGCCAATTACCCTTGTCGTGATTTTCCAGGGTCACGCTGGAGTACAAGTTTTTGACATTCATCAAGGCAGTGGTGTAATCGAACTGTGCACTGTCCCGCTTTTCAATACGAAGCCGATCATCTGCCTGGATGCTGCAAAATGGGGCGATGTCACATGAGGGAAGGAAAATAAAGAAATAATCAGACTGTGTACCTTGTAGAAGAACTACACGTGGCTGCTGAAGTTGTTACGATTAAACCAAAGAGGAACGTGGAGTCAAATGTATTATTTATTAATATTGATAATTCTGCTTTGAGAAAATGCTCCATTACAAAAGTGCTATAAAAATATAATTAATTTTACACTGCTGATAAAAATTAGTGGATATTTCTAAATTATAATGAAGGAAAGAAGAATTTGATGTTATTTAAACATAATCAACAAAAAAGCAAATGGAAAGTTTAAGAAAGTTGTTTGATTATGCAAATGAGATTCAAACTTCATTATTATGATTTGAGTAGCAAGTGACATATTCAGGGGGTGAACAGAAGCACGTCAAACTGGACGTTGACTGTTCAGTAGGGTGTATGGTCACCCAAGAGTGCCAAAACACACTGACAGTGATGGGGCATGGACAGGATCAGAT
>JAUZSU010140230.1:0-15619 GCA_034780255.1 Parotocinclus maculicauda | reverse complement strand
CTTGTAACATAGGGCATGTTCGTTTAATCGGACCAGCCGGTTATTAGGACCAAAACGATCGTGTCCCGATGTGGTCCGATTAACCGGAATCGACTGTATTTATAGACAGATACCGATCTAATGATGGGGAATGAGGAGTAAAATGAGATCTAATTTGATTTAGGCTGTAACGTTTGTTTTACTTAGTTTTTATGTAATATTTCCAAAATTAATTCACCTTGAACAGATAATTAATTATGACAAAATAACGTTTCTTTTTCTTTTGTTTATTGTTAAATAACTGATTTGCATAATTGTTGTCAACTCTTTAGTAGTAATCACAATTATATCATATATATATAATATGTCCACAATTACCAAAATATGGCTTTACTCTTGAAACAGAAATATCAATGAAGATGTTTATCTTTTACAATAATAACATCATGTTTTAATATGAAGATAATTGTAATGTTAATAAAAAACTAGAGCGGCATATAATATATTGTACATATTCAAGACTTCAATATAGTAACTCAGCTGTGTATATGTGACCTATCATTCTGCAACCATTAAATATATATGCATAGAAAAAGTACATAAACATACTGATTCTTTGTGCACAGTTAATATTATTATTGCAGAACAATGCAAAATATATGTTGTAGAAACATACTTTTTCTAGGTTTTGTGAGAGTGACTTATAGCCTGCATGGCAGAAGATGGGCTGGATAATACAATAATTACTGTCCTTCATTAGATCTGCATGTTCTGTACTCTAGGCATATGAGGCAGAAGACCGTGAACACATTTGAGACACACTGGAAGGCATTAAATGGCTGTTGATATGCGAAATAACATTTTCATAATGATATAACGAAAAAGCTGATATATTCTATATATGCTGGGACAGCATACTGTCAATTGGACACATGGCCACCACCAATCTGATACACATGATGTTACACGTTTATTTAGCTATTTAGTAGATGCCCTTATCCAGTGTCTGTGTCTTACAACCTGATACAGTTGTATAGCATACCGTCCAAGTAATTGTGAGTTAGGAACCTTGCTCAAGGGTCCAACAGTGGCTTAAACCATAGACCTGCTGCTCCATTGTGCATTACTTTAACCACTGTACCGCCACTGTCCAATAGTCACGGTATAGTTTCAGACTACTGATCATACAATGCCTAGCCGTAGCTGAACGTTCCAGACTGTGTTCATGACATCCAGGAGTCCAATACCAGGAAACAGATACATACTGGAAACAGATTATATTTTAATGTATCCAAAGCATAAGTACGTTTTTCAAGATCTTGACGGAAGATTTAGGTGCCATATATGAAAGTTTACATCAAATTTTGAGTTTGTATTCGTTTGGTGGGGTGATTGGTAGGTAGCACTGTCACATCACAGCAAGAAGATCCTGGATTCAATCCCCAGGAGTGGGCTGGGTCCTATTATGTGGAGTCTGAATGTCCTTCCTGTGTTCTAGTGGGCTTACTCTGGGAACTCTGGTTTCCTCCCACAGTCCAAAGACATGAATGTAAGGCTAACTGGTGTCTCTATATGTCTGAGTGTGTAGGAGTTTAGACGTGTGTGTGACCTACAATGGGTTGGCACCCTGTCCAGTCTAGTACACAGTAGTTAACATAGGTAGTGCTTACTTCTTTCTGATTTTTGATGAGAAGCTAACAGTTTAACATTTCCAGCATTTCCAGAGAAAGCTTATCCAGAGTACAGAAAAGCTTTGTATTCTACTTAAATTAGTATTCTTCTTACCTCGTGATAGTACAAATAAGCAATAGTCCAAGATCATCCATTTAATAATTTGATGTAGGTAAAGGGCACAAACAAATATAAAGGAGAATAAAAATAAATTATCTATTTTTATTTGTATTGAGTTCTTAACCCTAGGTGACCTGAGTCAGTTTTTTGTAAATTGTTTGGGTTTTGGACATTTACAAATGTAATTACACATTTATAAAGAAGTTATCTATAATACTTGAACTCTGCTATTACTTACTCACATACTTGAAAAATAAAGCTGAATATTCTTCAGTTTATCTGATCTGTTGTACTCCTGTCAGCTTAAACTGCCTCATGGGCCATGCAGTTACATTTACCCAGACATATATAAAGAAAATCTCAGCCCAAAACAACCATTGTAGTATGCACAGTAGTATGTACTGATATTAATATAATGGATGTGCTTTGAAGCTGCACTGATTTCTTTCTGAGTTATGAAACGAAATGCCTACAAAGTGCCATCTAAGGGCTGAAAGCCTTTATTTCTGTTGGTTTTGATAATAAGTTCCATAGTTGGCATTGCACAAAATTCGATGGTTTTTTTTCTAAAACTGCTTCACTCTAGTATGGTGAAGCTCAGTAATTGCACTGCTAGCAGAATAACTTGCAGTAACATCTATTATAAGTGTGCTGTGCCGTAAATCAGTGTTAATATTCGTGGACGTGCATCTGCAGTCACAGTAAAAGTGGACAACTGAACTGAAGCCAGAAAAACATGTATGTGAATGTCCTGGATATTCATAGCCATGGTAACCAGGTTGTATGGGTAGAGTTTCTCAGTTGAGCACTGTTGTTTGCAAAGAGGAAAGTGACTGAAGGGTGTAGGAAAATGTATTGGACTTTTTTCCTTTCAAAGTGAATATTTCATTTTAAAATACAGTCAAAGTTAAATAAATCAGTAAAATATAATACTCGATTAAATTAGACATATTTAAACAACTTACAGTTATTTAAACGTAGATACTATACACCACTGACCAGCCCTGTTTTTCAATAGTCGTTTAAACATGCCCAATTTGTTTTACTGTTTGAAAATGCGTAGCACCTGCGTCACACAAGTGGCTGCTTACAGTACAAGGAGGGGAGGGGAGAATGAAGAACAGGTTTTTTATTTGCAACGTGCTCGCTCTAGGCAATAAACACAAATGTGCATAAATATGGAATGTCTGATTGTACTTGTAAAACAAATCAGCAGCTACATTAGACATTTGCAAATTAGATCAGACAGGGTAAGTAAGAGTATGCAAGTCAAAATATATTCATCTAGCACCTTAGAGCAACACAAAATGTCTGTAGTCTGTATTTTAACAACAGCATTTTGTTCTATCTGTAAGTGGTGTACCAAGGACTTACTAATCCCTGTACACAGTGCATTACAGTAGTGAAGATTATTTGACACAAAAGCATTAATAACGTTTTCTAAATCCGAATAAGAAAGGCAATTTCTGATCTTAGCCACATTATTTAACTGGAAAAGTTGCCAATGACCTTTACCTGCTTATCGAATTTAAACCCAGGAATGTACAGTTGGATGCCATCAGCACAGACGTGAAAAAAACTAATGTCATGCTTTATAATAACTTGTCCTAAAGAAAGCATATACAGCAAAAATAATAATGGCCTCTAAATAGATCCCTGATGACCCCCACTGGGCATAGTGGCTGTAGAAGAAAGATTACAGTCACTATTAACCATAAAATTCCTGTCCTTTAAATAATACTTTTAAACTAGTCAAAAGCTACTCCATGAACTCCCAAGCACTCTTATAAACGCTGCAATAAAATTATATGATCTACTGTATGACATGCTGACCTCTAATGAAATCTAATAACCTCAAAAATGAACAAGCACCAGAATCAACAGTCAAAAATAAATCCCCAGTCACCTATTCCATTGTAGAAAAACACAGTGTATAACATCAGTTTAACTTCTAGGATATTGGTTTGACCAGTTAAGTAGTTTATATGTAGGGGGGCTTGTTGTTAATCAGTGTTAGTTTCTTTAAAGTTAATAACATTAAAAACAAGTGCATTAGAGCAACAATGAGACGACCCCCAAACGGAAATGGTTTAATACGTGGAGGCCATTAACATTTTGTCCGTCCTTATCTATTCTAGCTGATTTTTTACTAGTTGTGCAGTTGGCTAGGGTCAGTGACAGGAACCTACAGAGGTTGCACAGGTAGTCCAACTCTCACGGGATGGCACATCAACACATGCCATTGCCAGAAGGTTTGCTGTGTCTCCCAGCACAGTCTTAAGACTATGGAGGAGATTCCAGAAGACAGGCAGTTACACTAGGAGAGCTGGACAACGCTGTAGGAGGTCCTTAACCTCTCAGCAGGACCGCTATCTGCTCCTTTGTGCAAGCTCCACAAAATGACTTCCAGCAGGCAACTAATGTGAATGTGTCTGACCAAACAATCAGAAACAGGCTTCATGAGGGTGGCCTGAGGGTCCGATGTTTGGTGGGCCCTGTGTTTAATGCCCAGCATTATAGAGCTCGACTGGCATTTGCAATGGAACATCTTAAATGGCAAATCAACCACTCTTGCTATGTGCTTTTCACTGATGAGAACAGGTTCCACCAGAGCATGTGACAGACATGACAGGGACTGGAGACGCCATGGAGAACCGTTACACTGCATGCAACATCATTCAGCATGACCAGTTTGGTGGTAGAACAGTGATGGTCTGGAGAGGAATATCCCTAGAAGGATGCACAGACCTCCATAGGCTCGACAAGCACCCTGACTGCTATTAGGTATCAGGATGAAGTCATTGTACCTAATGTCAGACTGTATGGAGGTATATGGGGGCCTGGGTTCCTTCTGGTGCACGACAATACCAGGCCTCATGTGGAAAAAGTATGCAGGCAGTTTTAGGAGGATGAAGAAATTTATACCATTGACTGGCCCCCCACTTGCTTGACCTAAATCCAGCAGAACACCTTTGGGACACTATGTCTTGGTACACTCGACGCTGACAGGTTGCATGTCAGACTATCCAGGAGCTCAATAATTTCTAGTTCCCATGACACCATACATTGTCTCACTAGGATCATGCTGGGACTTTGTCAGACATGCATACAAGCATGTGGAAGCCATACAAACTACCCAACATAAAAAATAACATTTTAGTCGCTTTAATTGTATTTGAGCTGAATGGACTATCATGCTGCATAAGATTTTTGCTTTTATTCTTGGGGTATCTTTGAATTCTACCCTCTGCAGGATGATCATTTTTATTTTCATCAAACGATATGGTGTCCTTTTGTTCCTAACACATTATCTAGTCCACATCAGGTAAGACGTGTTTTTAAAGTGTTCTTTAAATTAGCAGTGTATTTTTGAAATAGTAATCATTGTGATAATTTTTACAATCACCAAATTTTCACAAATTTTAGGGACTAAACTATCTCTTCTACTGGTACAGAGTGTAACCGTGTAGAACTATAAAACTCTCACATTACAGAGTGTAACCGTGTAGAACTATAAAACTCTCACATTACAACATACTTCCACTTTAAACTAATTAGTAAATTACATGTCATTTTACAAATGTATTTATTTAATGCATTAATTTTTTCTTTAATGGATATTTTAAATGATATTCAATGGATTAACAAATTTATTTCAAGAAAACATATGAATGGTGATGCTGTGGTTAGTGGTGTCATCTTCCAGCTCCAGTGATTCCTTGTTTTAGACTCTGACTGTAAAGAATTAGCATATTCTCCCCATGTCTGTGTGAACTTTTCTCCAGGTATTCCAATTTCCTCCCACATTCCAAGGATGTGTCAGATCAATTGGTGTTCTCTAATGTGATGCCAGTTGTGCTGAACAGGAAGTATGTCTTTGATGATTTGGGGACAGTTAAAATACACTTATCACATAATTGTACTTGATACACTGAGACCATCCAGAATTTTTGTTGTGTTTCCACCACTTTGTGTTTTGCGCTGATATTAACACACTGGAACTAAATACTGACACACAATATTAATACTGGAATTCTGTATTAAATTAATTAAAATAACTGAACAATTAAAAAAAAGTTTCTCTATATCTGCAATCCTCTGATGAATTGTGGTGTTGGGATAGATTCACAGATTAGTGCTGACCCTCTACTGTTTGCTCTCATCTGTCTTTTGGGCTGACTGCTACCCACTTACTTTTCCCAGAGATGAATTATTGTGGTGGTAGTAGTGATGATTGCAGACAGTAGCACCCAATGGGGTTTTGATGAAATTATTAGAGGAATCAGGCACAATAAAACCTCATCTATACTTCCAGGCCATCTTGGCAGCTCTTCTGTTTTCTCTCCATCAGTAACCCTTCTGACAAGAGCAAATTCCTACCGTTACATCTCTGGGACAGGGATGGTGAGGCATTACAAAAAAACATAAAAAGCATGCAGTTTTTCTTACATTGACATTTACTGAATTGCATACAGTATTAACCACAGATATTTTGAATTTGGTTTGGTCTTCATTTCATTTGTTAATGAACATCTGTTATTGCATTTCTGGTTTGCAACACAGAAAAAGTTGAGACGATAAAACATTTACCACTTTGTAATTGCTTCCTACAACACATACAATACATTTTGGCACTGAGGATACCAATCAATTTACTGTTTCAGGTGTTATTTTCTTACATTCTTATTGCAAACACATGTTAAGATGTCACATCTGGGTCACGATTTTTATTTCAGAATTCCACACAATTTCTATTGGGGACAGGTCAGGATTGCAGTCAGGCCAGTCCAGCGTGTGGTTTTTGTATTGTCTTATTGAAAAATGCATGGATGTCCATTTAAATTGAATTTAGCTTATGTTGCTCTAAAATCTAAGTGTACTTTTCAGCATTACTGCTGCCATCACAGAAGTCTAAATGGCCTTTGCCAAGGCCACAGACCCAGCCCCATACAGTGACAGACCCTTAAACTTTCTGATGATGTCTGGATGGCCCTTTTTGTCTTTGGTCTGGAGCACAAGCTGTCCATCTGTGTAATGGTCCATCCCAGGTGCAGCTTCTGGGCATGGTTAACATGAGGCTTCTTTTTTTGCACGATAACATTTTAAGTGGCATTTGTGATTGTCACTCTGTATTGTAGTGCTTTTTGTAGTGCTTTTTGCATTCCTGAAATGCAGGAATGGATGTTTATTAACAAATTAAGGGAATTTGTCCACAAAAATGTCCTGTAAATGTGAGGAACATTGTGTTTTATTTGCATTTTACTTACCATCCCAACTTCTTCTGTTTCTCTGGAAAGGACTGTGCAACAGTAATATATGTAAGATAAATAAAAGCAATTACCTTTTTGATGTATTTTAAATTACAATTATCCTGGTCAAGCTTGTTAGGGAATCAGGAGCTATGACCAGAGGACACCCTAAATGGGGAGCTGGTAAATCATGGGGCCAGGTATTCATCCGCTCTCTCAGATATAACACCTGCATGATGACAACCTGGGTCACTGCAGCGGTTTCCTTCAGAGCCGTAGACCTCTGCTCTATCAAAGCATGCATAAAGCAAATAGCAAACAAAAATATTACAAGGATTGCTGTATGACTAAATGTCAATTTCTATAAAAACATTTCTATAACTCTTTGTTTTAGACATAGACTTTGAATTAAATATATAGCAATTTTGGCAAATTTTAGATACATCTTAATTACTAATCAGAAGGTTAAATTCTAGCTCTGCTAAAGCGACCACTTTTGAGCAAAGTCATTAATCTTCAACTTATTATCTTTAACTTATTATGAAAGGTTTGGTGCCTTAATTTCACATAGTTAAAATGTAAATAATTAAGCAAATCAGTTTTTTTTAAATAAATGAAAATTATATAATTGAAAGTTATTGCATGATTTGTGGACCTTGAGTTCATGCTAAATAAAAAAAAATTCTTGGCAAATTTAACATCCATTTAAAATTTCTATCTAAACAATTATTTTTTTTTTACTATTATGTAATTTCAAGGGCACTCATTTAAGTTCATGGTCTTGCAAAATTGAGAAACCATAATTAAATGAATTGGAAATCTATTAAACATATGACACTTTCTTTCTTCCTTGTCTATCCGTCTCAGTCTATCTCTCTGGCTTGTTTCCTGGTTGGGCGTCTATAGTAAGGACACACAGGTTATGCAGACCCCTGGCGGAGCAGTTCAGCTGTCATTAACCCTGTACAGCTGGGCTCATGGGGAGGCTGCAGGCTCAATGGTGTTGTGTGAAAGGAGGACTGCAGCGGCTCTAATCTACACCATTGTGCTTCTGGATCAGTGACAGGGGAAAGAGAGGGCCAGTGCGAACCCCACGGAGGCATGAGAATCCGCCACTGAGAGACGCAAAACGGAAGGCTAATTTCAACAGTGTGCACACACAATCACCAACCGTCTTTCTTTCCTTAGCTGGGTCTCATGGACAAACTCCCACACAGTTCTTTCTGTCTCTGGCTCAACAGCCCTTCCTCCGAAACCCACCTGCACTCTGCATCTCAGCCTTTCATCTCATAGCTCTGTGTTTAACAGACAAAAGAGCCAGGAAGGAGAGCCTATTAAGTCACTTAGTTAAGACCACTTGACAAATTAACACAATTAGTCTGTTCCATTCATGGTTAAAGCTCAGAGTCTTATCCACTTACCTATCACCTTTTTCTACTCTATTTTAAAAACGGGAATATAACGTGAAGCGTGTGAAAACCCAAACTCATGCAGAGGAAAAATGTTAAAAAAAAAAAAATCAAACTCTATTTACATGAGCCTTTTGGAACGTATTAAAAATTAGCCCAGTTTCAATTTGCATAAAATCACTGTAGCATTTTTCCAGTCAATTTAACTGAATCACTAAAGCATATATTAGCTTGAGCCTAACTCAGATGGGCCTCTTCTGCAGCAAGACTCTCCACAATCTATACCGCTCAATCCATGTGTACTATGTACAAAAAAAGGAGCATAATAAATTTAACCCTACAGTACATTAAAGCACAACGGTGTTACCACTGCACATATGTCACTAGGCAGAAGTTTAGGAGAACACACATCTGAATAGATGATTAAACAGTCTTCTTGTGCAAACCCAAATTACTACAAATTACTATAAAAATTGACAAAATAAAAAACATTTTGTAATTCAATTAGCAAACACTGTGATTTTCCAACACCTTCAACAACATTTGAATAAGATTGAAATTGATGAAACAAATGAAGAAATTTTTGCATGTTTTATTGAATGAAAAAGTAAGATTTTACAAACGTGTTTTAAAAACATCTAAAGGTCAAACCTGTTTTTTTTTTCGTACCATATAATACCATTCAATGGTTTAAAAGTCAGAGACATTTTTAAATGTCTGTCTGTTCCCACATAATTTCACATACTATATAGTAATTAAATTCTTTTTTAAATTGTATTTTTAGTCTGCTTTGAAATGCCTTTTTTCCACAAAACAAGTTGAACAGGTTTACTTAATTTTGTGTACATACCCCCTTCCCAACCACAAAATAAAAAAAAAAAAATGTAAAATAGCACCGACGCTTCACAGCAGGAAGGTCAATCCCGGGGTGGAGTGGCCTGGGTCCTTTCTGTGTGGAGGCTGCATGTCCTCCCCGTGTCTGCGTGGGTTTACTCTGGGTATTCCAGTTTCCTCCCACAGTCCAAAGACATGCGTGTTAGGTTAATTGGTGTTTTAAAGTGGCCAGTGCGTGTGTGCCCTGTGATGGATTTCCGCCTCGTCTAGGTTTGTTCCTGCCTTTGTTCCCAGAGTTGCTGGGTGGGCACCGGGACCCCGCAACGCCATGTGGATTAAGCGGAAGATAATGGATGGATGGATAATAATACATACAACAGTCAGTAAAACGCTAGCAAACACAGCTTGGAATAGTTGCACACGTAAAATCCTACCAGTTTTTAATAAATCACAAAAAAGGTTACTTAATGTTTGGTAGAAACATATCTGAATGATACACACTGATTTTCAGGAACACATTTAATTCAAGCCAGTAGGATCTATTTGGCAAGTGGTCAGTGGTCAATTTCACTTTCTGTTCTACAATGCATGGGTGTGGCTGAAATAAGGGTCTGTCTATGGAGTAACACAATAAAATCTGAATCCTTTTAACTTCACCTTAAATGGAACCAAATATGACAACAAACATGTATATGTATTATTTTCATTTGCAAGTTAAAACTTAAGTATTATAATTTGTGGAAGCCACCTTCCCATAGAAACACCCTGTTCCAATCTTAGCTTGGCCTAGTGTGACCCGGTCGGGTGCTATACAGACACAACTGGCTATGTTAGAGTTTGATCCGAAATCATTTTCAAATCACTGTAACAGGAGCCGTACAAATGGTGGATGGATACAGTTAGCTTAGTCCATTCCTCCATGCACATTCACTCTATTCACTCACCCATCCTTCAGTGGGGAGTTGTGCTCATCATGGAGATATTAAAAAAAACATGGGAAATAAAATGTGGGAGCAAAGACAAATATAAAGTTAATACCAAATAAAGTTTTAAATTCTGTGCATCTGCCTATCAAATGGCTGCATCTGTTAATGCAGATCATCCATACATAGACAGAATTAATTTATGTAATTCAAATGCTTCTCTTTTAACAGCTGTTGCCTTTGCAGGTGTAAAAGGTAAAAGGTGTTGACTCATCAATCCACACACAATTTGCGTACTGTGAGCGTTGTTCAAACACTGAATATAGATTATGCATTAGGAATAAAATACAAATGCATCAGTACAGACAAAATGTATATACGTCTATAGCACAGCTGCATCAGCTGATATGCACTAGAGAGACTGTAATAGATTTGATCTTCCTGCCACCAATTATCTTGCTAACATACATTCATTTGCTGCTGTTTCAGTCATTAATGCCATTTGATTTTTGGCAATGGAATATCTGTACTTTTCTGACGATAGAGGATTGTCAGAAGATAAACAGCTGTTATGATAAACAACTATAACAACACTACCATTAAGAGACTTTTGTCCTAAACAAAAGCAAACTCAGTTGCGAGTGGCACGGTGGCTCAGGGGATTACAATATCAACTAACAGTGAGAAAGTGCTCAGGTGGAGGTACTCAGGGTCCTTTTGGTGTGGAGTTGGCATGTTCTCCCTGTGTCTGTGTGGGTTTTCTCCAGGTACCCCCATTACCTCCCACAGTCAAAACACATGCGTGCTAGGTTAATTGGTTTAAACTTAGTGTATGTGTGAGTGTGTGCACCATAGGCTGCCAGTGAGGCACCAGCTTTCTTAAGACCTTGTCCAGGATTACGCAGATAAGAACATGAATGAATGAATGAATGATCTGCATCCATATCTAGGGTTATTAATTATAAAATAATTGGTCCTGTTTCAAATGTTTTATCAACATAACATATGATACAGTTAAATCAACCAATGGCAGGTCGGTGTGCTTATCTTTTTCAGCGATTAGTGAAAGTTGTAGTAAATTGAAGAATTACAAAGAACAGGTCAAGATAAAGATTAAAGAACAAACTCGGATTTGCTTCTAATGCACACTGCATGGGATGTGGTGATGTAGTGGTTAGGGTACTGGACTATGGACCAGAAGGTCCATGGTTCAAATCCCACCTCTGCCACAACTGGGCCCCTGAGCAAGGCCCTTAACCCAATTGCTTCTATTGTAAGACTATATTAACTGTAAGTCGCTCTGGATAAGGGTGTCTGCTAAATGCCATAAATGTAAATGTAAATGTTAATGCAATCAAACCTGTGAAATAAAAAAAAAGTGTTGTCTAAGATTAAAGCACCATCGTTTAAAATAAATCCAGCGCTGCTTTGAGAGACTAAATCTGCAAGACGTATCGACATCTTGTTTCAAATGATCCGGTAAACAAAACCAAACCAACCCATACAGGACTTCATTTTAACAGTTTTACAGATGTGAAGCAACAGCTGTTATAAGAGAAGAAGTTATGAAGATTTTAAAAACATGGAGTTATGGGAGCGGTTGAGTGGGTATGTGGCGTGTGGCAATTCAGTCGATACAGAGTATGAGAGAGAATAAGGAGAGGAAGAGAGAGAGCAGAGTAGGAAGGAGGCTGTTCTTGGACCAGTCAATAATTATCCTCCTTATCCAGGCTCTGTGCATGATTGCGACAGGGCCTTTGGGTCTCATATAAACCCCATTCAGACCACACAACAGAGCAACACCCAGGCTGCGACAGGACCCCTTTTACTACGTTGCTTTGTTGAGCACTCTCTCTCTTTCTCTCTTTTCCTCACTCTCTGTCTCTCTTTCCCAGTCATTACCATACATATCCATATGAACAGTCAGGCCGGTTCCTAAGCAGCTGTCCTCAGATGTGGCATCAAAAAAAGAGAGAAAGGAGTCTGAATCCTTAAGCGATGAACAACAGAGGCTCTTGAAGGGCTCTCTCTCAGTGATATACCTCACCATTTAAACAGTCCTTTCAGATCCAATGGGCCAGAGGTGGGTGCAGGGCCACAGAAAGGGTGAAGTCTCATTCAGGCTTACTATTGAGGAGTGAAGGGTTCACAGTGGCTACAGTCTTTGGGTCAGAGGCTGTATTTTATATACATGCGGGTCAGATTCAGCTCCATGGGTGATACTAGTTAAAAAAAACAAGTGTGTGTTGATAAATATATGTATCTATATGCATGCATATTATATCAACTATCAAATGGTTCAAAATGCCATGCTTTTTCCAGTCTGTACGGTAAATCATTAAAGAGTTTTTTCAGTTGAGAGGGGAAAAGTAAATAAAAAATGCTTTATAAATACTATATATTTATTTGTACATATATGACAATTATATAAGCCCTACAAATAAGTAGGTATGTCCAAAATTGCGGGGTAATCATCCTAGTTAACATGGTGTCACGATTATAATGGTGTAAGAATTTGGTTTAAAAATACATTACAACTTCACTTATTTCAACTTGCACAAACTTTAGCCAGATCATTATCACTTAAAACATTATTTTTTGTGAAATCATGCTTTTGCTAGTAGTTATCCAAAATACTGCAAGAGCAAGTAATGGACCTTAGGAGCTCTTCAGTAAAGTCCATTTTGGCCCTTGGAGCTGTCACCCCCTCCTTTACGCCATCGACCTCCTGCTAGTGGACGATAGAGGGCTTTAGGCCACATTTGGAGGAGATGAATGGGTGAGCTCAGTGCTGCAAAGCAGGCTAGTTTGTTGCTTCACGGGCGGCCTTCCATTCCATTCGTCCATAGAAAAGTATAAGAGCGCGAGTGATTGATAAATTCTCTTGCACTGGCTCTTTTGCCCCTTTTTTATTGCCTCCCTCAGAGCCTGTGACCCATTACTCGCAGAGCACAATGGGCCTTGTCGGCACTTTCCACACTGCTGCTGAGTCAAGCTGCACTGGGGGAACTGGGGTCAATTGAGAGCGGCCGCTGCTCTTTCAGGCTCACTGTGAGAGCTCAGCAGGAACGCTGCTGCACTGGAGAGCGTATCGCCTCTGACATCTATCTATCCAGTTGCCTGTCCTTACCTCTGTCTAACCATCCATCCATACATCCACCCATACATGTTTTGGCCTTCTTCCCCTCTTCATCAATGTCTTTGTTTGTAGCACCAAAACAGCTTGCTAATCCTTCCTGGTCCCTCCCTTTGCTCTTTGTGGCTGCCTCTTTCTCTCACCATCTCTTATTGTGCACCCCTTTTGCTCTTACCCTCTTCTCTGGTCGCACCTCTCTTAATCCCACTTGTTGCTTCCTGCCGCAGGGCGCCTCAGGGCAAGTGGGCACCGGAAGCTTCTCCAGTTCTGACAAACAGTTACGAGCTGCCACTGGCTGTGTTCTCAATTGCAATGTGAATTCACTGAAGAAAGAGAGAAAGAAAAAGAGTGTGAGACAGTGAGAGAAAGGGTGGCGAGAGCAGGGGAGGAGGGTAAGGGTAGTTGACTTCTTGAGCCTATTTTCCCCATTTTAACGCCATTAAAAAAGAGTAGCTAAGCGATTAGCAGCGCAAGAGGGGAAAAGACACCCTCAAGTGTGAGCAGGGTTAAAGTGGAGGGGGCATGCTGGGCTCACAATGCACAAGCTCACTGGCCACAAAGTGCTTCTGCTCCCTCAAGCACACTCCATGGAGACTCCAGTCAGGTGGAACATTTAACTGCCAACTCTCGCCTCTCGTTGTCCATTGCTGTCTCTTTCTCTCTCTCTCTCTTTCTCTCTCTCTTGCTCTCTCTCTCTCTCTCTCTCTCTCTCTCTCTCTCGCTCTCTCTCTCTCTCTTTCTCTCTCTCTCGCTCTCTCACCCTCTTTCTCACCCTCTCTCTCTCATTGCTCCCAGCACCCAGTACTTACTCTCCTACCCCCATAAAGGAAAAAGATTTCACATGTCAAAGAGATGATCTCAGCCAATTAGAAACATAACAGCCACATCAAGGCATGCTGAGAGAGACAGAGGGAAAGAGAAAGAGCTTGATTACTGGCTGTATTACACTTAAATATGTGACATAATTACTGCATTCAAATCAGAACGTAGCCATGTAGGTGGACGGCATTTCTAAAAAATGTATGGACAGTGAAGCGAACTTAGACAGCTGAGTCACAGATTCTTTTGCATATGTGAACATGTCAAATGAATTCAGACCCCCCAAATTGCTTTAAAAAGGAACCAAAGTGCTCGGTGAGATATGGCACATTATCATACTGGAATTAGCCATTAGAAGATGGGTATATGATGGTTATGAAGAGATTCAGATTTTGGAGTTCGGATTGGTATCCTGTCCAGTGTACTCTTATTCTGGCGCATCCTGCATAAGTTATACCAAAATTATGTGAAGTCCCTGAATAGCATTGCAGCTTCATGTGGCCAGAGGTCAGTGGTCACCTCCCATGGGTACTATTCATCCAATCAGTCTCTGTTAGAAAGCTCACTGCTCGTAACACACAGGTCTCTAACATCGTCATGTTTGAGTTGATGAGATGAGGGCAGACTTTCTAATGGGACACACCTCTTTAGAGGTTCCAATCTAATGAATATGTGTGATGGACTAAGGATGTCTTGGTGGCAATGAAGCTGGTTTCACTGTAAACCCACATTTTCTATAACATCGATATTTAATTGTAAAAAACTGATAACACATACACACACACAGAAAGACACACACGTACGCACACGCATGCACGCACGCACGCACACACACACACACACACACACACACACACACACACACACACACACACACGGGCGTGATCAGATAAACGGTTTCAGGTCAGAAAGTGAAAAATGATTCTGGGGTTTGATTACTCTGATCTATCCTGCAAACCCAGACAGACACACATGTGTCACTGGTTAACAAATGACAAGAGCAAGGTTAAACACAATCATCAGGGAGAGTTGAGCGTGTGCAAGTGTGTATCAATCTATGTGTGAATGCACATATGTGTGGCTTATAGAGATAGATCAGACGAGATATGCTGGCTTCTAAGAATGTGCTTTGGAAAAATGTGAGGCAGTAAATGAATCTTTTCATAGGGTGAGACGGGAGGAGAGAGTGGAGAAATTGCAGAAACATGGCAAACATTATTCCTCCAAACAAGTCAAGACAAATGAGGTGAACTCAGCTGGTTGTGATGAAGGACACTCTGGAGAAGGGAGCGCAGTTTTTTAGACAGAGAGAAGGTAGCAATACTATTCCTATATATGAGATGCAGTATGTCTTGCATATGTAACAAAACGACCAAAAACACAGTAAATACTGACCTTCAGTAATCAAATCAAATCAAAATTTATTTATACAGCGCTTTTTACAATGGAGCATTGTCTCAAAGCAGCTTTACAACAGTA
>JAUZSU010140219.1:0-15620 GCA_034780255.1 Parotocinclus maculicauda | reverse complement strand
TGTGTTTACTTGTGTTGTCTTTGACTACTATTTAAATTGGTTTGATGTTCTGAAACACTTAAGTGTGACAAACATGCTAAAAAACAGGAGATGAGGAAAGGGGCAAACACTTTTTCACACCATTGGAAAACAAACAATTAGACTGCATACACATGGAGTAACCACAAAAACTGTTCAAAGTGTTCGTCATGACTCACCATTAAGATCCGTTTCAGTCTTATTGGCTGTGTCACTGCTCACAGGAGAGGTTGTGGACTGCGACTCTTCATCTTCATCATCCTCAGGGGTCACAAGCTTCATGAGGCTGTTGTTACATGCGCTGGCAGCCTCTTTGGTAACTGTGTACGATGGATTAAGGACAGGACAAAACGGGAGCGTTTTCTATACAATATCCACAGTACGATGGAAAAGCGTGCAAACGTAAAACCATTAACATAAAGCATTCTTTATAATAAAGTGTTGAATATCTCATTTACTAAATAATTTATTGAAAATGAAAAACAAAAAAAGGTCGCAACCACATTTTTCCTCACTCCATTTTCCGGTGCTCCTCACTCCTTCCCCCAACACACGCCCCCCCCACCCCCCACGACAACCCCAATTCCTTATTAAGCTATGAGTGCAACAGAGTATCATAGTCAAAACTCAATACTCACGAGTCCAGTTTCTGCTGAATGTGTATTATCAGATTACCATTGCAAAGTCGAAATATCCCAAATCAAACCATTGGTAAACTTGGAATAGCAGTGCGTCACTATTAGCAGTGCTAAACTCATGAAGGATACTCTTTTTGCGATCATCATAAGATAAGCAGGGCAGCACAGCTGTCAGAATGCCAGAGGAATAGGGTAGGACCACTCGCCCCGCCAACTGGATGAACTCCCGCATCCATGTCATAGCAGTCAGTTGAATTAGATCATTGGCTGAGGGAGAAAACAGAGTAAAACGTCTGAAGATCTTTGTTTGTTTCATTAAATTGACTTTGCATCAGCATCAACGGCTATTCACGACAGCATATGGTTACATCAATACTGGTCAGACACACTCATACTTTGCAAACAACTAACCTAATACATGTCTTTGTAATGTGAAGGGAAACCGGTGTACCCAGAGAAAACCCACACAGACATGGGGACAACATGAAAACTCCACACAGGTGGCCAAGACTGAACCGTGGCTCTCAAGCCTTAAATGTTTGACATTAAAGTTTGGATACGAATAGCCACTCCATGGACATTTCAAATGAAGCTTAAAAAAGGAAAAATAAAAAATGGAATAAAAAAAAAAACTAACAAGAAACAGATGGCTAAATACACTAAATTAGGGGATACTTCATTATTTTTGTTAGCAATATAAATGGTAATACAACTGCTCAGAGATGTCCCCTTTAGACAACCAAATTAACAAAGTAAGTGTTTTAACTAGAACATTTAGTTTCTAGAAAGCTAGTATGTTTTCATTAAACATTTTCCCCTATTTTAACTCCGTTTATCTTGGTTTTGCAGGGGGGGTAACAAAGCCTATACCAGAATTCGAATTCATTTTAATTGTTTATTGGATTTATTTAGCATCACTATCCGCATCAGTGACCATTTCAGCGACACACACAAGTTCATATCAGGACTAGTTATATACATTCAAGTCAATGGCAATTTAGAGTAATCAATTAACCTAACATGCATGTCTTTGGACTGTAGGAGACAACCGGATTACCCGGAGTAAACCCACTCAGACCAGGGAAGGACATAACACACAGACTCCACACAGAAAGGGCCCATGTCGCTCCACCCTTGGATTGAACCCGGGACCTTCTGCTACAAACCATACCAAGCCACCATGAAACCGGTATTCATTTTGGAATATCCCCTAATTTTTGTGAGCAGTGTATAATAAAGCAATAGAACACGAGAGGGAGTGTGTTATCGCGAACAACTGTTGTTGTGGAACTACGTTTTGGCGGAAGGCTCCGTCCTCATTAAAGCATATTTATTATGAATTTCTTGATGTTTTTTTTTTTTCATTTATTTTGTAAAAAACAACAACTGTTGTATAAAAGCAATAGAACAATAGAACACTCGAGGTCGTGTGTTACTCGCCTTCGGCTCGTGCCTATGACCGAATCACAGCCGTGATGTTATTCGCGATAACACACTCCCTCTCGTGTTCTACTGCTTAATTATATGACTAGTCTTAAGATGAACTTGTGTATGGATATAACCTTGTGCTTGTCGCTAAGATGGCCATTGATGCTGATAGCGACGTAAAAGAAGCCAAATAAACTAACTAACTAACTAACAGGGGTGTATCTACAGGTGGGCAGGGGTGGGGCAAATGCACACCCAGAGGAGTCATTTGTCCACCCGATGAACACTGAAAAAACTAGAGCTATAGGTATTTGTTACGCCTTCATGTTTTGTTGAAATAATGCAGATTGTAGCTTCGATCTTAAGCTCCCTGCCTAGGTGCCCTACGTGCACTACTTAGTGCACTCGGTGTATGATAAAAAAGACATTTGGGACAGAGCCAGAGTCAGTGCAGGTCTGAGCTGACACTAACGAACAAGCCAGTGTAACGGAAAGGTAAATATTCAGATTCAGAATGGGTTATTAGCTGTGTTTTAATTAGGTAAGTTCTTTTATGTAAATAAATGATTAAAGCGAGGCTGCCTTTTTATTTCACACTGATAAAATAAATGTCTGATCACCTGTGCACTTATAAAGCAAATGTGATATAGCCTAGAATTAGAAACGCTGCTGCTGGTAAAACTCCTCGGTTAATCAGTGTTTTCATTGCAGCTTTGTAGAGTTTTAATTGATTTGGTTTCATTATGTTTTGCTTTTGTGGAAAAAACACTTTCTAAACGGCTTCGAAATACGTTACATTATATTGTTTGTGATAAATATGGTTCAATTCTTAACATGAAGCAGGTGAAAATCTATACAGGAAGCTTCAACAACAGAATTGATTTATTTCAATAATCTGTTGTACCTTTAACTCTCAGTGTTTGTGTGTGTGTGTGTGTGAGTGAGAGAGAGAGAGTCAGGTCTGTGATGGATCACAGAGTTGTATTTCATTTATTCAGCTCTAGATTTGTCGATAACCTGCTTCCTGTGTGAGATCAGCAGAGAAGTTCGATATAGCTCTGATCATCCCATCGATGGAACGTCAGAGGAACAAAATTCAGGACATGATCGTACGATCCATCGTCAGACATACCGTAATAATGACGTCTAAGAACCTTATTCCCGTTCTGCCTGTAAACATCGTTATTTACTCCAATTATCTCCTGCCTCGAGAAACAATGATGGATCCTCCTACATCATATCTCAGCCCAATGGCTTCAGCTCATACATCACATGTTCAGATCCAAACCAACCCACTGTACACACTCTCCCCCCTGCAGGCCGCTCGTATTTCATTATTACAGGATATAAAATGACTAAAACATGACATGGTGTCGTATTAAATGAGAAGAAGGTCCTGTTTGGCGATAGAGTCGTACTGGAAAGATGGATTCACTCTTCTTTTGCTCCTCATTCATCATATTCATCCTCATTCAAACTCGGTACTCTTGCTTTATACCGTCAACCATTCCTGATCCTGGTGTATAAGGAGAACATGCCAATCCACACAGATGGTAACCAGAGCTCAGAGCTGTCAGGAAGCGACGTTTCAGTCTTCTATGGTGAAGCAGAAGCTGAGATAAGATGAATCAGGTGACTTCCCATCCCACACCTGAGAGACCCCGGATCAGATAAACAGACCGTAATCTGACGTTAAACAGACGTCCGGATAAAAATCTGTTTGGCTTCAGAAACGGCAAGAACAGAAAAAGGGTTCGAAGTCTGAAGTGAAAGCTCTCTGTTTAGATTCAGATCTCTAACAGTGCATTTCCTCTCCATCGCTACAAACATCACCAGCAACTCAGGATAAACAATCTTATGCATTCCTGTGCCCATGGAGATTGGAGTCACTATAAAAGCAAACGTTTTTTCTTTCACTTTAATGCTGAAAATGAAAATGTCACCAAATTCAGAGATCTTTCTACACACATGGCCTAAAATGTGTTTAGATTAGAGGTTATTTACAACCCTAAATAAGAAAAAGTTGTGACAGAATGGAAAAAAAGTGTGTTTCCTACATTTACTTCCTTTGAGTTTCCTTTCATTGACAGTCTTTTATGTTTTTTTCTGGTTAATAAACATCCAGTCCTGCATTTCAGACCTCCAACTCTTTCCAAAAAAAGTATTACTACTTTGTAATGTTGCCGTTTCTTTTCTTAATAGCCAAAAGTCATTTTGTTGCAGAGGAGACCAAGTAAGATGATCCTAGAAAACATGTCATCTTGAAGGCAGTTTATGTTGCTCTAAAATTTCAGTGTACTATTCTGCATTAATGCTGCATCACAGAAGTGTAAATGACCTTTACCCAGGGTCCGGACTTGACCCAATACCATGATAGAGCCTGGATTTTGGACTTGTTCCTCATAACAGTCTGGATGCTCATTTTTCCATAAAAAGATATTTAATCCTGATTGTTCTGAGCGCAATCCCCATTTCCATGATGATTGTCCATCGTAGATGCCCCTGAGCCAAGAGAAGTGGGTGGAGCTTCTGAACACGAGGTTTCTTTTTTGTACAGTAAAGTTTTAAGTGGTATTTGTGAATGTAACTCTGTATTATAGAGCTTAATAAAGGTTTGATAAAGTAATCCCTTACCCATGTGCTTCTATCAGCTATTGATGAATGACACTAAGCCTTTCCTGGATTCTGCTTTTTGAGTAAATCAGAACTAGAATCGCCTGTTTGAAATCACATCATTATTTATCAGAGCTCTTGTTTCTTTCCTCTCTCATTCCCTGATCTCCTTTTTGCTGTGGTTCTTATAGATTTTATGGTCTGTTCCTTTTATCTCAGGATGGAGTCGGATTAAACCTGTTCCTCTTCCAGCCTCTGAGTTTCTGATGGAACATGAAGAGGTGCTGCTCTGCTCTGCTGTGCTGTTTAGTGGAGGGTCATGGAGCTGTTGGGTTCAGGTCGAGTCCTGTAGAGCTCTCACGCTGTTCTCACTAATGCACTGAGGATAAAAAGCTCCCGGATTTAATAATTCAGGTGTTAGAGGGCAGAGGGAATGTCCGACACTGCAGAGTGCTGAAGATCTGCTGGACCATTCGTCTGAGAGTGAGACGGGGTTAATCAGTCACCCTGAAGAGCTTCCGAAATGATCTCGACCTCCTGCTACCTGCTAGTCAGGATCCATAAATACAGCAGGTTAAACCGAGGACAGAAGTAACCTGTGGAAGATCATAAGCTGTAAGGGTAGCTATTATTATTATTATTATTATTATTATTATTATTATTATTATTAATATTATTATTATTATTACTATTAAGGAGTTCTTACTGTATGTTCTTCTTATTCCTCCACTAATTTCTGTGATGATTCCAGGCTGTACAGACAGAGTTCAAACCCTTTTACATAGATAATTACATTGTGTGTTTTGGATTTATTGCTTGGAATGTGGCCAAATGTATTGGGACACAAACTCAAACTCGCATTGCCAGATTCCAAGAACTGTTATAGCTCCCTCAGGAAATGCCGATCTAGCTATTGTTATTATTGTTATTATTATTATTATTCCTCTTTATTTAATTTTTTTCTGATTATATTCCATCATCATCTCATTCTGTTTTAAAAAAACCTTCTCCCTTTCTACAACATTCAGCTTCTTCCATTCTCACATCCAGTAAAGTGGAAAATCTCAATTTGTTCCACAACCCGCTTCTTCGTCCTGCTGAAAATAAAAATCCGCATTTCAAACCACACACACACACACACACACACACACACACACACACACACACACACAATCACAGACAGGTGCTATGGGGCTAAAGTGAGGGTGTTAGGAAGCTCTGAATTTCCATCAGAGAGCGAAGAGAACAAAGAATTGTCCCTTTCATAAGTGAGACAGATCCTCTGCCGTCTCCATGCATATTTTTTATGTTCGGCATTACAGCACGGAGAATCGAAATTCAAATCAGCAACATCACACCAACCTTAATGAAACAGGAATCGAACCGGAGCGAGCAGATACCGAGGGGATTAATGCAAATCCACAGAGAACAATCGAGGAGGAGACCGACAACGAAACATATAGAGCAAGCCAAGAATAAATTCAGAGTGTAACTAATGCAATGAGAGGAATTCGAGGGGGGTTGGGGATGGGGGTGCTGAAATAAGAATATAGAGTATAAAACTTAAATGATGAGAAACCAATTCCCAGAGACAGCGCTATAATAAATAAACCCTAATATACAAGGCTCATTTATAAAACAACAACTCTTTTTTGAAAAATACTAGAAAGTCAGCACGTACAACAAAAAATACAGTGGTGTGCCGTTTAACATCCTCATTATGTGACTTAAAAACAAGAGTGAAATGTTATTGGGTTTTCTGCCTTTCAAGACTGTGATTTTCTTTTCAGTCACGCACCCATAGTAACGACACCAGCCATAACAAAGCAGCAACATTATAATTATACAAGTAAAAGGAATGAACTATAATGAGTTTATAAAATTGCATTGAAAAGCGTTAGATGAAGCTCTTAATGGGGAACGTGATCGTTCCATCCAGCCGAGGTTCATCAGCCTTAATTATAAACGAGTATTTGGGTTTAAGCTCCAAATAGTAGTGTAAATCAAACATCCTGGGCTATCTCACTCTGATTTTCTGCTGGTAGAATAGTGGATTTTAATTACAACCTGAATTAGAAATCAGACTAGGTTTATTTACTTATCCTTAAATCTTTTTGGACTTATGAAAGCTGATCAGTTAATATCTGATAGAACGATCTTGTTGCAGTTTGTGCCGTATTATGAGATGGTTTCGTTGTTTATCTGGGTTACTTTGTCACTGCTGATCTGCTGGTTTATTTATTTATTTAACCCTGAATAAAATAAAACAGAATAAAATTGATAAGGCTGTACGGTAGATAGCAGTTTAAGCTGAGCCGTGAGACAGTCAGTTTCTCTGTCAGTCTCAGGAGACGACGTGGCATTTAATCGCTTTACGCTCTCGCAACGGGAAATGATTCCTCCATCTGTCTCTCAGAGTGACATCCAGCAGATCAGCAACACCACCTCATATTTAAATCAACATTTTCATTTGTTTATTTATTTATTTATTTATTTATGTATTTAAGCAGTTCTTTATAGCCTGAATGGGAGCTTTGCGTAAGATCCAAACACAAACGAATGTGCTGCGTCCCAAACCACAACCTGCTCACAGCAAATATTTAACTCTAACTGTAAGCCTTACCATAATCATGATCTTAACCCTAAACCTAATATTAATCTTACTCCTAACTCAAACTCTAAACTCTAACTGTAACCCTTACCCAAATGCTAATCTTAACCCTTAACCTAGTATTAATCTTAATCCTAACTCAAACTCTAAACTCTAACTGTACCCTTTACCCTAATCCTAATCTTAACCCTAAACCTAGTATTCATCTTAATCCTAACTCAAACTCTAACTGTAACCCTTACCCTAATCCTAAACCTAGTATTAATCTTAATCCTAACTCAAACTCTAAACTCTAACTGTAACCTTTACCCTAATCCTAATCTTAACCCTAAACCTAGTATTCATCTTAATCCTAACTCAAACTCTAAACTCTAACTGTAACCTTTACCCTAATCCTAATCTTAACCCTAAACCTAATATTAATCTTAATCATAACTCAAACTCTAAATTCTAACTGTAACCTTTACCCTAATCTTAACCCTAAACCTAATATTAATCTTAATCCTAACTCAAACTCTAAACTCTAATTGTAACCTTTACCCTAATCCAAATCTTAACCCTAAACCTAATAGTAATTAATGTTAATTAATCCTAATCCTATGTGCAACCCTTTTGCTAATCCTAACCCTAACCACAATATTAATCCTAATCCTAATCCTATCTGTAACCCTTATCCCAACCTTAACCCTAATCCTAATATTTATCTTATTCCTAATCCTAACTCTAATTTAACCTTTATCGTAATCCTTACTTTAACCATAACATATTAATCTTAATCCTCATCCTAACTCTACCTGCAATCCTTATCCTAATCTTAACTCTAACCCTAATAGTAATCTTAATCCTAATTCTAACTGAAACCCTAATCTTAATCTTAACCCTTACCCTAATATTAATCTTAATCATAAATCTAATTTTAATCTTAATCCTAATCCTAACTCTACCTGCAATCCTTATCCTAATCTTAACTCTAACCCTAATAGTAATCTTAATCCTAATTCTAACTAAAACCCTAATCTTAATCTT
The DNA here is from genome assembly GCA_034780255.1 of Parotocinclus maculicauda. Taxonomy (NCBI): domain Eukaryota; kingdom Metazoa; phylum Chordata; class Actinopteri; order Siluriformes; family Loricariidae; genus Parotocinclus; species Parotocinclus maculicauda. Next base: position 7,286 of record JAUZSU010140219.1, on the reverse strand, counting down.
AACCCTTACCCTAATATTAATCTTAATCATAATCCTAATATTAATCCTAATCCCAAAAAATTGGAGAGTGTCTGAATCTGGAACTAAAGTGAGACGTTTATTCCATAGCTCGGGGGCTAAGTATGAGAAAGCTTTTCCCCCTGCTGTAACTTTTTTAATATTAGGAACTGAAAGAAGTCCTGCACCTTGTGAACAAAGTAGACAAGCTGAATTATAAAACTCTAAGACTTCACTCAGATAATGTAGTGCCAGACCGTGTAGAGCTTTATATGTAAAAAAAACATTTTTTATAATAAATGCGAAATGTAACTGGTAACCAGTGTAGAGACGACAGAACAGGACTGGTATAATCTAATTTTCTAGTTCTAGTTAATGACAGCGATAACAAAGGTAGAACTTTATAGAAGAGCAGAAGAAACCGAAATAAAATTAGTAAAGTGTGGAGGAAGGGAGCGCTCATCTCATCGTCCCGGCTATTCAGAGAGAACTGTGGAACAGCTGAAGTAGAAGAAACCCTTTCACACCATCGCTTTAGCAGGAAATAAAGATGAATTTTTACAACCTCATGGACGTTTACATGTGAGTGGAAATTCTGAGACTGATTTCAAACTTTAAGAGAAGCTTTAAAGTGAATGACTTTAGAGACCAGACACATTTTCCACATGAGTTTCTCTTAACAGAGTGTGCTGTTCTAATGAAATAAGTGATGAGCTGAAGAACATCAGGATGTCCATTAGAATGGAGCAAACTGGCAGTGTGATTAAAAACGACTTGAACCTCTTCATAACGGACTCGTTTAAGGGAAATGGGTTGCGTTCGATTTGACTTATTCCTCGTGGATGTAGTTCAAAAGTGTCTAACACCGTCTTTGCTGCATTGTTGCCTATAACCATTCTAATCTGTAACTAAAACCGATTATTTCATTAATACCTTAACAGCAGTGCTCAAGGGACTCACAGGGTACAGGATCAGGGTATAGGATCCAGGTTCGAGACAAACAGGTAGTAAACAATGAAGCACAGTGTAATGTACTCCTAAAATGAACCTTGTACTCTTTAACTCAAAATTTCTGTAATGAATATTAGAGGTATGTTTTTAAAGGTGATATAATATTTCTATACATTTTTAATAAGTATTTTTAACTTAATTTGTTAACCTCTCTAACTAAAAATGGTTGAAGTTTCAGTTTGGGATTAAAATGCAGGGAGAGTTTCAGGATTTACTGCATATTATAACTTCTAAAGAAAAGCATGAATTTATTCATAAAATTCAAAGTATTTTGGTTCTACATAACTTTCTTCTTTAGTGAGAGTAGCACTCGTAGTACTTTTTATAAAATGTGTATGATTTCCCATCTAATTCCCGGTATTCTTGGGGAATAAGCACCGGGACCCTGCGACCCTCAGCAGGAAGAGCAGGGTTAGAACATGAAAAAGTCCTCAGGTCAGTGAAGCTCCTCCTGAGGGACCCTCAAACAATCTCAATTCAAGCAGAAGATAAAACTCCCTCCAGCAGGTTCTAGATCTAGAATGATATCTGGAATTATTTACACATTATGTTTTATAAATATGTGAGCAAGGATTTAGCTACTTCAACATGAAATATTTTCTAATTTTATGTGAGCAGTGTATCTAAAATTAAATAATGCATCATATTAAATATAGCATATTTTTTACTTTTTACTTTTTTTTTTTTTTTACTATTTATCTGTGAATATTTACTGCATTTCTGTATTTTGAACTTTTACTACACACTTATTCAAACTTATTTTACTGAAGTATATAATTTATTTTAAGTATATATATATAAAATATTTTTATTTTATTTTTTTTCCCCTAAATGTTAGTCTGCCTGATGTAATTACTGTAATTATTCTATTTTTAAATGTATCTTCATAAACTGTTAATATGTATTTAATTTCTGTTTATTAAATCTAATTCTTACATTTATCATCTATTCTGTAAGCAGGATTTCTTTTTGGGGTTAGGACCTAACAAGGTTTCTTCATAATATCATTTAGAGATTCTCCTTGCCACTGCATTTTATAATGCTTCATTGTAAAAGTACTATAGAAACAAATAGTACAATTTTGAAAGTATGGGGATTCATACAGTTTATTTTGGCTCAATAAATGTCTTTCTAAATGTTATTTAAAAGCTAAATTCGTAACTGCAACGTTTTATTATTCTGTAAAATGTTAAATCCACTCAGAGTCCTGACTGAGGATAAACTGATTCAGGCTTTTCCTTTCATTAATCCGGGCGTGATTTTAGACGTGAACTCCAGACCTGAGACTCGAACGCTTTTAACCAGATATTATAATTAGCATTCAGTCTCTTAGCGTTTATCTGGCTCTCTCTCCTCATCACTCATTTATAACAAAAAAAGTCATTACTGCCGCCATCGAGCTCTGCTTTCATGCCGTTCAGACTTCAGCCCATGGTAATAAAAGGTGTTTTATGGCTCTTTTGAGCTGCGCGGTATGAACGCTGACTTCATTAACGCCGTTACAGAGAGAGAATCTTATCATTTAACCGTTCCATTGAAGATCTATTATAAAGCTCCAGAACCCTGCATGTTTAACACTCTGATCCTTCACCTTCCTCCAAATGTCACCAGGAACCTTTCAACTATGAGTGGGTACAGGAGAGGGCTTAACGATACGATTAAATCACGATACATCATGATACATGTATAAAGGTTAAATCAAAAAGCATAGGACACCCTTTTATTTCAGAAACAAAAGGGGAAATTACATGTCTGAATAACCTGCCAGCTTTTAGCACTGCTCCAATGGAACGTCTTTCAAAACAAATGTTCAACTGAACCAATTTTCAGTGCTTTTCATCGTTCTTGGGCTTTTTTCTGAATGGATACGTCTCAAAAACATGGTTTAAAAGCAGCCTTTTAGTCAGAATACCAATCTTATTTTTTGGGAAGCAAAAGTTAATTGTCTTTTTTATTCATTAAATGAATAGAGAAGGCACTTTTACTTTAATATATCAGGAGCAGGAGCTTCTCACCAAGGCAGGGGTTCAGCTGGGGACAGATAAGGTTAAAAAGTATTAGGGTTTTTTCAAAAGTAATTTTTGGGGGAAAATTTTCTGGAGGTCTCATTTTTGAAAGGGCATTGATTTTTTGGCTTCAACTGGCCGTGGATCGGTGCCGCCCTGACGAGAAGTGCCTGCTTTTGCCAGAGAACCTCGCATATGGGATCGAGTCCTAAACACAACGATTATCTTCATAACGGGGTTTGAAGCCACTCTCTACAATAAAAAAGCTTCAGAAGAAAAGGAAGAGGTAATAATGTTTAGAAAACAACCTAACAAGATTAACCATTCACTGTGTGCAAAGATGTTATGATCAAATCTAAACTCCCCTCCCTCAGGCATCATCACTACGTCTGTACACAACCACTGGCCCTGTGGTGGTGGGTTAGTGATTTAGACCATAGTGCAAGAGGGGAAGAATTAAAATCTTACAAACCCTTTCTCTGTGTGTGTGTTTTTAGGGTGTGTTTGTGTGTGGTGGTGGTGGTGGTGGTGGGGGTGTTAGATGGTCCAGTTTCCTCATGTCCTCCAGATGTCCTTATGATGAAATTAGAGAACCGGGAAGCAGCTCATACATTACACACATCAGTACACTTTATTTAAGGGAGAGATACTGCTGCTGGTTCAACACACACACACACACACACTTTTGGAGATTGGAACAACGTGTCTCTGAGAGAACAGAACTATATAACAATGAGAAACAAGCCCTTACACTCGATTTAATTTAATTCAAAAGAAGTTACATTCTTTACTAGATAAATAAAAAATTAACTATACACTGTTCACAAAAATTAGAGGTAATGAAATTTCCCTAAATGAAATATGCATATAATTTTGAGAGAAATGTATATTTAAATCTAACTGCACTTTTATTGATTAATTTGCACTGATTGATGAATTGCTATTGTATGAGATGCCATAGGTGTCATAAATCAAGTCAACTTAAGTCTGGTTTATTTCTTTATATTTTACTTTTATAATGGAGCATTGTATCGGAGCATCTTTACAATATTAGATTGTCTTATCCCTAAACGTTATAAGATGGAAACCTTGGGAGGAACCAAACCTTGAAAAGGGGACAACCTGTTTGGGTGGCTTAGATGATAAACGTACATTTACATTTATGGCATTAGCTACTGAAGTCCGCAATAAACGTAATAATTAAGTTTGTAATAATAGTACAACTAAATAACATAACAGATAAAACATTAATATGCTAAAATGTAATAAACAATAAACATTGAATAGAATAGCAACATATATACACTCACCAAAATATATACACTTACATAAATTATGGGATATTTCCTTTTTTGTGAATTTTTTGTGAATTTGAATTTTTGAGTCAGCATCAATATTATTTCAATGTTATTATTATGATAACAGAATGATGGAGGGACTTACTGCCCTCTGGTGGGCCTGGACATGGTGGGACTGGTTTCTGTTGATGACCAGTTGAAGACCAGTAGAGTGATGCTAAGGATCGAAGTGTGCGGCCTTGGAACTGGTACTGGAGCATAAGAGAGAAAAGAGAAAATGTAGTTACTTATTAAATCTATTAACAATCACTGATGCCATGGGCAGCATGAAACCTTGTCCTCTCAATTGACAAGGCTAGGATCTGCCCCTCTGTCGTGGCTCACAATCTGAGAGTGACTATGAACAACCAACTGTCCTTTTCTTCCCACATTGCTAACGTCTCTCGGTCGTGTCGCTTCCTTCTTTACAACATCAGAAGGATCCGTCCATTTTTTTCCACAGGGCTTCCTCTGACCGCTATCTGATCCTTACAGCTGATTCAGAATTCAGCTCCAAGACTTGTGTTCAATGTTCCCAAGTTCACACACATTACACCACTGCTCCGATCTCTCCACTGGCTCCCTGTAGATGCTCTCATCCGATTTAACACTCTAATGCTTGCTTACAAAGATAAAAATGGACCTGCACCCTCCTACTTTGCAACACTTATCACATCCTGCACCGCACCTCGCTCACTCTGGTCCTCTAGCACTGCTCGACTGGTCCCCTCATCTCTGAGGGGACAAGGAAGGCATTCATCTCGACTCTTCTCTGTTTTGGCTCCTAAGTGGTGGAATGAACTTCCCCTCAATGTTTGATCAGCTGAGTCTCTGGCTATCTTCAAACGCCGTTTGAGGACCTATTTATTCTCCACTTACCTCAACTAAACCCCCCACCCTTGTCTTTCTTTCTTTAAAAAAAACACAACCTTTACAGTTTTAAAAGTGTATTCTTGTTTAGATTCCTTAATATTAAGAATGGATTATGTTACTGATGTCTGCTAAATACTATAAATGTAAATGTAAACTCCGGCAGCACTACTATAGCAGCAATCATCTTTAACATACCTTGTATTGTATACTTGAGTATGTGCTGAAATAAAAAGGTTTCGCCCCATTGTTTTACAGCTTTATGTATCCCGAGTAAGTGACAACAATATTTCAGTTCACAAAAACACTTTTGGAAAAAAGTGGAAGAATAAATCATAATGCGATTGAATCGTACTGTACTGCTATTCTTATGCTACCACAAGCGGTTAGATAAAAACGTTGCAGGACTAGCGAGAGCTCCTTCTGTAAGGATTCCTGGATAATTAAAGCTTAACGATGTCAGATTTGTTTAAAGAACTGGATTAGAGCTGGATTAGGTGTTCTTATCTGATCTCCAAACACACTCTTGATTGAGGTTGAGAATATAAAGAGTAAAATCTTTTCTCATTATTAAAGAGCTTTGCTCAAAGCTAGGCTTCTGTAACTATCTGCTTCAAAACAGAATACATTTAATAGAAATAATATTTTGTAGATAAACACATCCTGTCTATTTATTGAGTAAATTTTGACATAACAAAATAATCAGTGTGTATATAAGTTACCATATGTAATAAATGGTTATGTTTATTAAACAATATAATGCATCTACGCTTCAAACTTCTATTTCATTAAGGGCAACTTTTCTCTGTTTTTCAGTCGTTTCTTCTTCTTGGCTGAATCTGATCTAACTGGAAAAGTGATGGGTTTGTTTATTTATTTATTTAAGTTATTTAGTTATATGTTTTTACAGTATTAACTGGTTCTAACAATGATTATATAATAAATAAATAAAAGTGATGGTGCTTCATAACTGGGGTTCAATAAGCTGTTTCAGAGATGGTGCCTAATTGTGGATTTAAAAGTGTTTAATTTGATAGTTAAACTACAGAACAGCCGATGCTTTTTTGGAATAGCTTCATCTTTTTATGCAAATAAACGAACAGAAAGAAACACTAGATTATACAGATTCAGAGCTACAGAGGAACTAACTTAAGTAAAGGAGTAAAAAGAGCAAATAGAGTAAAGAGTAAAAAATTGCAGGAATAGACACAGGAACCAGAGACGCAACAACCAGAGACAAAGGAACCAAATACAGAGGAACCAGAGACACAGGAACTAAAGACCCAGGAACCAAAGATGCAGAAACCAAAGACACAGGAACCAGAGACTCAGGAACCAGAGACACAGGAACTAGAGACCCAGGAACCAAAAATGCAGAAACCAGAAACACAGGAACCAGAGACACAGGAACTAGAGACGCAGAAACTGAGACACAGGAACCACTGACCCAGGAACCACAGGAAGGAACCAGAGACCAGGGAACCAGATACAGAGGAACTAGAGACACAGGAACCAGAGACAGAGGAATCAGCGACACAGGACAGTTAAGCAGCAATTACTTATTGTAAAGTTTAGCTTAATCGTATATGAACTGTTTGTTTATCTGAAATGTATTATTTATTCTTTTTTGAAAGCTTTAAATGTGCTTATGGATTAAAGAAATATAAATCCTGTGTATGTTTAAACTCAGACTGAAATAATACACCATCCATCATTAACTTAACTAACATAAGAACTGTTCAACTTTTCTTCATACACAGGTTTGAGTCGTTAAACTTTGAGCCGGGTTAATTAATCAGTGTGTGTTATCTCTGACTGTCAGTGTGTGATTAGTAATGCCTGAACTCTGCTCAACCTCTCCCAGATGGATCAGCAGGATGGATTAGTTCTGCCTGTCAGATCTGATCAGGCGCACCACCACTTGATCGGTTCCGGTTCTGGTTCTGGTTTTGCTGAGGGGACGTGTGTGTATGTGTGCGTGTGTGTGTATGTGTGTGTGTGTGTGTGTGTGTGTGTGTGTGTGTGTGTGTGTGTGAAATTGATCACGTGTATCAGGTGACTGCGT
>JAUZSU010140208.1:0-15622 GCA_034780255.1 Parotocinclus maculicauda | reverse complement strand
ACTTTTCAATTTCTCGAGGACTATGTGGAATCAATACAAGGAAGGAGGAAGAAATAAAAATAAATTTGTATTTAAAACTTCTATTAATTCAACCTTCAGTTAAATTAAAGTGAATCTGGAAAAAATGTAATGAACAGAAGAAAACCGTTGGCTCTCCACCGGAGAGCGGAAAAAGCTAAATAAAAAAATAAATAAAAAATGATTTTATTTATTTATTTATTTATTTTTTCAACCATTGGTGCTGCGGCAGATCCGAGAAATACAAAAAAAAATTATTAAAATTTTTTTTTTTCTTTGGATTCTTCAAATATGATCGTCGGCGGATCCGCGAAACAAGCAATAAAAAAGTGACATTTTTCTGACATTTAGTCTCACATTTTGGTTCTGATAACAGGTCCTTTTCATCTCTCGTTTGGAGCACACGGTTTCCATTAAAAAAAAACAAAAAAAAAAACAGATCCGTCCGACCACAGTGCATGTTTCCAGTGTATGATGGTACGTCCTAGATGCCCCAGAACCCAGAGAATTTGATGAGGGTTTACTCTGGGTACTCTGGTTTCCTCACAGATCAAAGCCGTGCATGTTAGGTTAATTGATTACTCTAAATTGGCGTTGACTTGCTTGTACTGTTTATAAGATCTGGTAAAACTAGTTACTGTGGTAAATAAGCTGTGTTATCTCTGTTATCCAGGCTCTTTGATGTCTGTAAATCCAGGAGTAGCACGGTGGATAAAAGAGCTTTTCTGTCATAATGAACGAGTGGTGTTGAGTGGGGAATGGAGCCATGGCTTTTTTTCACTGACAGCTGTTGGAGCCACCAATGTCGGATCTATTCGAATTTACTTTGACAAGGTCAGTTCTTATTCTCATCCAATCTACCTGTATGATGTCATTTTCTGTCCCGTAGTTTATGTTTGTTTTAAATCAAATGTAGAATTTGAGGTCAAATGTCCTTCAGTGTCATGTCAGTTGGTTTCCCAGTGGGCATAAACTATTGATGGCTAAGGGATTCTGGGACCTAACTGGCAGCACAGGGTGAAAGGTGGAAATCACACACACACACACACACACACACAGTGGTCACTAGATGGCGCCAAATACATTAATTACAAGCTCAAGCTGAATAAAGTGTTTATTTTCGTTAGTTTCGAAGATTTTACAGTCAAATCCGGTTAATGGGACCACATCGGGACGATCGTTTTGGTCCTAATAACCGGCTGAGCCTCATTTCTAAAACTCTGAAAACGTGTGAACGCCACAAAACCAAAAAAGAGATGAATAAAACCTTGCCTGCGCGCACCTGTACACTTTTTCCTCTTCATAAATCACATTTGCGTAGGTAAACAAAGCTCTTGTTTCACTTCCTTACCACCCACATGTAACTTACCTTATTAATAAATACAAATAGAGCGTGTTCTTTCCTGATTGAGATACTGGGAATAAAGGAGGAACAAAAGGCAAAAAAAGATTAGAAGGCCGTGAGGTGGAATAAAATGTGACGCAAGTTTGTTTAGATCTACAAAATTGATAAAAGAAATTGGTGTAGAGTTGCTATGGTCAGGCTGTAAGCAAATTTATATAAAATTATTAAATTAAGGTCATACCTCCACGCTCACTTCCCACAAGAATCGCATCTGCGACCAGCAGAATTCTTTCTTGCGTTATCACAGTTTGGAGCTTAATGTCGATGCATAAAAACAGGTGAAAGAACTGATATACTCATATCAATAAACATAACAAACAAAAGAACGCTTCTGAATGAATGATTATTTTTAGTCATAATGGAACTGATACTCTTGCTGTGCGCATTCAGCTGCAATTCCTATTTTGACCACTGAGTGTCGCCAATTTTCGCCTTTTCCGAAATTCAATTCAATTTTATTTATATAGCGCTTTTTAAACGGAGCATTGTCTCAAAGCAGCTTTATTATATTATATTATCTGATCTTAAAAGGCCAATCCCAAGTTAAGGAAGCCTAGGGCGACAGTGGCAAGGAAAAGCTCCCTAAAAGTGGTAGGAAGAAACCTTGGGAGGAACCAAGACTGAACAGGGGACCCATCCTCCATGGGTGGCCTACATTTTAAATAAATAAATACTTCAAAGTATATTAAAATATAGCAAAATTAGGTTTTAGATTAAGTATTTAAATAAAATAAAACAGATTGACTTGCCAGTGTTCTTCACCATTGCTGCTGATGAAGAATTGTTCAATTTTATTTATATATATATATATTATTATTATTATTATTATTATTTCTATTATCCTTGAGATGTTTCCAGAATTTGGAGTCCACCTATGGGAAGTGTAACTGATTGGATTTGGTCGATCAGTTAAAGGTTCCACAACTCAACAAGCATTTCAGGAATAAAATCAATCCATGAAGTCCAAGCGACTTTGGTGGTAAATTTGTGGTGAGGTTTATAAATCCATTAGGGAACGTTCCCAGGAGAGCACCGACCAGGAAATGGAAGAAGTTGGAACCATTAGGATTCTTCCTAGAGTTGGCTTGAATTTCAAGTTAAAGTCTAACTGGATACGAAACCAGCATCATCATCATCATTATTGTTGTTATTGTTATTATAATAATTATTAATTAGAATAATATATGTATTTGTGTACAAACAGTCACAGTTTTGGTAGGGTAGTCTTTCTTTTCCTTGTTAGGTTCATGAATGTCATTAAATCCATTGGATTTGGAATGGGCTGTGGAATTCCCAGCAGGACAGGGATCCACATGTACTTTAAATCAGAAAAAGGTGAAATATTATGGGGGGAAAATCAGTTTTATATAATTACAGACATTTTGAAGGTTAGATGTTCCTCTGCAGCCATGCCATTGTAATTTATGTGGTTTTGCATTTTCTTATTAACTGTATGGACATCCCCGGAAAAGACGAAAAAAGATTAATTAGGGCTGGGCAATTAATTACAAATGATTTTAAACCTGGCTTTTGGACTTGTTGCTGATATACATTTTGGAGCAGATAATGTCTTTTTATTAGGCCAGACTTTTTTATTGCTTGTTTCGCGGATCCGCCGACAATCATATTCGAAGAATACATTTATTAAAAATTTTTTTTTTTTTAATATTTCTCGGATCCGCCGCAGCACCAATGGTTGAAATTGAAAAAAGGGAAACAAAAACTCTTTTTGAGCTTTTTCCCCCCTCCGGTGGAGAGCCAACGGTATTGTTCTGTGCATTAAATTTTTTTTTTCCAGATTCACTTTAATTTAATTGTAGATAAAATCTAGATCTAAATCGAAAATCTGAGCAGCCCTTGACAATAACGAACCTATCTTTCCATTTTGCAGGAGCTCCACACGAACAGGCCTCGTTACAACAAGGGCACATACAATGATTTTAGCTACGTGTCCAACAACAACCAAGAAGGAGTGTGCCTGCGCAAGGGCGAGCACCTGGGCGAATTCAACCTGGGTTCCACCATCGTGCTGCTTTTCGAAGCACCAAAGGACTTCAGCTTCAACCTCACAGCCGGGCAGAAGATCCGCTTTGGGGAGCCTCTCGGGACTGTGGATGCATGAAAGAGGATTTGGTGTATAGACGCTAACACGTGTGCAAACTTTCAGGATTAACGCGACAAAGGAATTCACTGAATGACTTGGGGGGACGAAATGTAATTTGTACTCACACCACTACTGTGACTGGAGTCCTCCTATTTACCTGAGCAAGTTTATAACGATGTTGCTTTTATTATGAAGTTTGCTGTTTAAATTTAGACCCACCCCAATTTGGAATGACGTACTTACTAAAATGTGATTGTGTTATTTGTAAAATGGCTGTTTTTTTCCCCCTTAAAATGCCTTTTAAACAGTTTTTTTATGAGAACAGAATTAACTCTACCCAGTAGGCACTTTGTGCACAGACCAGTACCTTTGCAGAGTCGGTTGTATACAACTTAATCTCATACAAATACATGTACATTTCTAAAAAAAAATCCAACTGTTTGTCCTCTCTTTCGCAAGATCTTATTTAATATTAACGTCACATCCGACTTGCTTCTACAGCTCCAAATCAGAACGTTAATATGGAAAAGAAGCTACTTTAATTCATTGCAAACAGGATGAACCTGAGATCTTTCATGTTTTGCTTGGTCAGCTTTAGTTCATTTCATAATAAACATCCATTTCTGCGTTTCAGGCCTTCACCACGTTCCACAAAATGCACTTTAATGGTGACATTCCTTTTCACCGTTTTGGTTCAGAGGATACCAAGGGTTTCGGTTGCCGTTTTGTTATCATTGTTCCTATAAACGTCTCTTAAGGTGTGTACCAGTACGGGGTTTTTTGATGTCTCTGCTGGGGACAGGTCATGACTGGAGACAGGCCAGTCCAGTACCCATAGCCTCCTCTTTAATAGTCATGCCTTTTGACTCTTGGAAAAGAGTCTCCGAGCCCAAAGAAGTCAAAGTCCCATTTGGTCATGATTAGTTTTAATTGGCATTTGTGTAACTCTGTACTGTCGTATTGTGTTGCAGTGCCGTCTGAGAGATCGCTTCAGTTTGGGCCCTTTATGCCCTCTGCTTATTGTCTTAATCAAGGTCAAAGTCGGATGTAAGGCCAATCCCAAATGGAGCAAACCTAGAACGACAGTGGTGAGATATAATGACCCTGCACTGTATAATTATATTTAATTCTCAGCTTTTTTTAGTACAATACAACCAGAAAATACAGGAAAAACTGGGAAAATGAGTGAGTGAACTGGAGTAATAGCAGAATTACTGCAAATATTTGAATCTAATCCTAAACAATATATATATAAACAAAAATATAAATAGTATTTATACCTGAATTAACTTGGGTTCATACTGACTGCAATGAAATAAATGTCAAAGTAAATGTAAGACGTGGTTTTGTAATTTTTGTCCCATATTGTCCCAACTTTGTCCAATTTGGATTTATAATGGGGTTACATGAGACATTGGAAACTCCTATAAGAAAGAAAATGACTTGGATGAAGAAACTTGCTTGGTTAAGCTGTAACACTTCAAAAGTGGGCGTGTCCAGGTACAAAAACTCGGCAGTAAAGCAATCATGGGGGAGAAATATTACCAACATTAACGTGAAACAAAGTCCTCAAATCTGCTCTTCCATTGGCCAACAGGGTAAAAACCAGTTCCTGCTCTTCTTGATCAGCATCCAGTCAATGAACGAGTTTTTATTTTGGACCGTTAAGACTGTGTGTGCATTTTTTCCCACTCACTTTACAATGTTTCCCAAAATAAGAAATGTTTATTTTAAGAAAATCGTTGGAATGGATGTTGTTGGCTATTCATTTGACTTTGTTGTGACTGATTAAGTTTAACATTAGCATCTGTAAACTTAAAAAGGGACTTTAGCCTAGTTTGACTAATAAACTACTGTAATTTAATAATAATTTTAGGCTATGTGCAGAGCCAGGACCAAGGCTATAGGCTCCTAAAGGTCTAAAGGTCTTGACCACAACACCAAAATCTTACCTCCACAAAAATGAGGGGTTATTTTATTGTGGGAGATTTTGTTTTGAAATATCCTCCCATTTTTGTGTGCAGTGTACTCATTCATTAGTTAATTCTAATTACTTAATGTACACATACTACTAATTATTGTCTAGTAAAAAGCCAGTCATTCAGACCGGGACTTGTTGGTTTATAAATTTGTGTTCAGGAAAGATCTGCAAGCATCACTACAACACACTGTTTTCCACTTATGACTTCATTTAATAGATCGACTGACTGCAAAGAACAGTTTTTAATAACACTTAGTGTCAGGTGTTACACGTTTCTGTATTTCTCAGCAGTTTGGTAGATTATAAGTAAATTAAATACATCGAACCGATTTGAACCACAGAATTACTTGCAAAAGCTGTTTAAGGAACAAGCGTTGAAATGTTCTTGAGGAATGTTGTGATGACATTAGTACCGGATTTAATTATTGTCGATTGTTAAGGATTATAAAATGGCACTGAAAACCCAGCGCCTAAACGTAATTCAAATTCAGTAAGGAATATTGAGTTCAAAATGTTGCTTGCATTGATCTAGACTGCTCACAAAAATGAGGGGATATCTCCACTTAAAGATGTGTGTGTTTATGTATTGGGGACAGTTAAAATTTATTTTCATTTGTGTGTAATATCATGTCAAATGCCTTAATGTGAACTGCTTTATATGGCAGTTCTTACACTTTCGCCACTATTATAGGTACATAATTTATTTATTTAGCAGACGCCCTTATCCAGAGCGAATTACAATTCATACAGTTTTACAATCCAAGAAATTGTGGGTTAAGAGCCTTGCTTAGGGACCCAACTGTGGCAGAGGTTCCTCCCGAGTATTTGTGAGCAGTGTAGAATGTTCTGTTAAGACATGGTTCTCGGAATAACTTTGTTTAGCAAACACAACACTCAGTCATGCATGATTTCGAAGAGACTTTACATAATGCAAGACGTCTTTGAACGCGTGTCGTAGTGGACGTCCTGTTATTGATTCAGGCAGGTCATGGACTTCTGAGGTCTGATTAGACTGGACCAGTTCAAAGTGTCTGAGCAGGGATATTGACAAACTGCTGGTGCTGGACCGTTCAGGACTATGTGCGTTCGATTATTCACATACTTTGGTAGGTCTAAACAGATGTACATTATTACACATTTGGCACAATTGTTTTGCATAGGCTGTTTTCACTTGATGGGAATGCTTAACTGGTAAGACTTAAAAATAACAGATACCATTTAGCATTTTATAACACTGCTCATTGGGTATGACTATCAGATGGCCTTTAGAGAAATCCAGTTAGTCCAGTATGTATGTATAGTACTCAGCATGTTTTTTCTCAGGAAGCCGCTCCCTTAAGGCCATTCTGTTTCAAACCGGTTCAGCTGCTCCTAATAGGTTACTGCCAGTTTGTTATAAGGAAAAAACCAGCAACGAGAGATGCTTTTATCTGAACTCTTTTATCTGACTTTAGAAAGCTCCCAGATCCCTTTTTCCAGCCATCGAGTACATCCCAAACTTAAAGGGAGAATGATCAAACTGGTTCCACCACTGGAAATGATGGTCTAACATTAAAAGCAGGTTGTTACAGTCACACAACAATTGTGTATCAAGGCTGTTAGGAGAAAAAATAGGCATTCGGTATTGATTTTTGTTTAAAAAAAGTATCCCATATCTGACTGCACTTTTTACATATGAACAGGAAACGCTAGTACAGAATTTGTCCCTGGAAGGTCAGTGTATGTTTGGTTACGCGTTAAGTGTTCCTTGTCACAAGACAAAGCTGTTTTGTGTTGGCACACAACAAATGACTTCACACAATGTGTGCAAATTCCTGAGTGTCTGAGCGACTCTAGTTCTAATCTTTCCCTTGCATGCGTGTTTTTTTTATTTTAATACTGTGTGTAATAAGCATTATGAAACGAAATAGAAAATAGGTTAAGCGAGTGGGAAGCAACAACAATCAACAATATATACATAGGAAAATACCACCTTTTTGTATTTGCACTTGTCTGTGGTACAGAGAAAAAGCTTTTTTTTTTCCATCAGACGTACCACTGGAGCTGTCCAACTTCATCACTCACACCCTGTCTTTAAATGTACATCCACAGCCTTCTTCACGCTCACTTCTTTTTCCGACAGCGGCAGCAGCAAGCATAGCAGCGGTTCACTTGCTCCTCATCGTCCTTGATGGTGTAGCTGCTGTATGGAAGGGGATTCTGATTGCCGTTTCGAGCTTCCCCATAAACAGGCGTACCAGATGGATTCTCCGTTCCCTGAGGTTTAAAGCTTCCGTAAGGGTTTCGGGCAAAGGGATTGTTGTAGGAGCTCTCCAGGGCCATAGGGTTGATGATAATCGTGCTGGAATCGTCATACGAGCGCAGCTTGGCCCGGGGAATGGTGACATCACCGTAAGGGTTGTCCAAAGAAAGATTCATGGTGTCAGACCTGGAGTTAAGATTTAGTTGAAAGCAGGATTTACTTCGTAGTCAAGGAGCACTTCGTTATGTAGCCATAGAGATGAGAACTTGATCATGAGCCTGATCCTGATGTCTGTTCAAAGAAAATATAAACTATTAAAGCAGGTACAGTGCACGATGGAATACAGGTTTTACACATCATCATGGGTGACAAGGATCAAACACAACGTTATGAATTGCAAAGTTTTGAATTGAAGATTTTCCATCTACAGCTAGTTCTTCCCTTTTTTCTTTTACTCTAACCCTAGTTTATTACCTGTTGTACCTGAGAAATTAAACTCCAGCCATATATTCTCAACTCTATTCCCATAGCCGTGCCAAATACATTTACTAAACAAATAAGAACAAAAATACTACCAGTGGAATCTTGATTTCCAGTCAGCAGAATAAAGGCTGTATTCCTTCTGTTCCGGGACCTTGGTATGACATACCTGAACAGTCATGGAATGGTGGCTGTCTAGGTGTATATCAACCTTCTGTTCAAGCCTTAAAGGGTGTGTTTCTGTGACCCCACCCCTGGCTGCCCGGGCAGAGCTGAAAATATGTTTGGTTTGGAGGGAGGAGGGAGGAGGTTGGCTCAGGAATGTCTGTCTTTCACAGCTACAGGTGCATTTTTTTTTTAATGAATGCATTGGCTATTGTATTACCCAAATCCGTTGGGTCGTCTCTTTCGAAATAGAATTTGCAAAAAAAAACTGAACATTTTGCTGGAACTGTTTTTACCTAAAGCAGCTTACTTCTGATTTTCAGCTTGCCTAATTGCCCGCCAACCTAGTTTGAATTCCCTATATTCACGCCGTTCCTTAACCCCTATCCAAAATGTAGATGTGTTCAGGGTGTATTTTTCAATTCTAATTTACAGAGCGTCACAAGGAACATTTCCTCTTAAAAGGAATTGTTTGCTATACCTGAAACTACCCCACCTGCACAACTGGTCTTGGCTTTTCATGTCAGAGCTTTGGAATGTTTGTTCTGGAGTTCCTTCAAAAGAAGTATTGAAAGTGTTTCAATTATTATTTCGTACTGTAAGGTTTATTGGTTGAGATCAAATCGACTTCCTTTAAAACGCTAACCTTTTTGACCAGTTATTAAAGTTGGTGCAGCGTGAACTGGCCCCTTAGCTCTCTTGTATTGTTAAACAAATACGCATTTGACATTGACAGACTAGATTACATTGTTTAACACCTATGCAGTGTGCGAATGGTAAATCTAGACAGCTCCACTGGGAGACTTTTGATACCATTACATCATCTTTAAGAGGGCCAAATGACATAGAAACCTAGCCTGTTGATGTACACATTCTGGTTTGATCACATTCTTGTTGGATTTTTATGGGCTGAAGGCTAAATACAGCTACCATAATGTTTTCTATAATGAGTTGTAAGTAGATAAGGTACAACTCAGATAAGGTGGGTGGGTCTGCAAAGCTCTGTAGATGGAATGTTTGATAAATGCGTTGATAAAATGGTTTCTTACACTCGCCTTGCGTGTGTTTACACACCGAACATAGGTCTCCTAGACCTCTCAGGGTTAAAGGATCATTTCTCTATTGTGTCAATACAGACGTTGTCCTGTATTTTTGTGCAGTGCTACTTTTTAGTTATCATGTCAGCACAGGATGTATAACCTTTTTGCATATTGGTGTTCAAAACCATCAGTGTTAACTGAAATCTCTTCCCTGTTAAACCTTCATCAGTTTTACACTTGCTTCTCATTGTCAACACGCTTAACGAAATCATCTTCACAATGGAGTAAAATGTGTAATATGTAACATTAACATTGTATTTTGAAGGTTTTAAACCAAATCGTACATCAGGGTACACTCATGTCAGTTTTTCGACTGTAACCACAAATCGGTGTGACAATGCTGACTCGGTTCCACCTTGCCATCTATGTATGACTGTTAGTCATAAGGTGTTTCCTGCAGGCACTGTAAACATATTTCTGTAAACATGCACTATAATGCCGAAAGTATTTGCTGAATCTGAATCAGGTGTTCCAAGCACTTCCATGGCCACAGGTGTATAAAATTAGGCGGTTGCTAAAGCTCATTTCTGCAGAATCAATCACTACAGAGCTCCAAACTTTATGTGGCCTTCAGATGAGCTCGAGAACATTGTGCAGAGAGCTTCATGGAATGGGTTTCCATGGTCGAGCAGCTGCATCCAAGCCATACATCACCAAGTGCAACGCAAAGCGTTGGATGGAGTGGTGTAAAGCACGACGCCACTGGGCTATGGAGCAACGAAGGCGCGTTCTCTGGAGTGACGACTCGCGCTTCTCCATCTGGCAATCTGATGGACGAGTCTGGGTTTGGTGGTTGCCAGGAGAACGGTGCTTGTCTGACTGCATTGTGTAAAGTGTTATGTTTGGTGAAGAGGGGATGATGGTGTGGGGGTGTTTTTCAGGAACTGGGTTTGGTCCCTTAGTTCCAGTGAAAGGAAGTCTGAATGCTTCAACATACCAAGACATTTTGGACAATTCCATGCTCCCAACTTTGTGGGAACACTTTGGACCCGACACCTTCATTTTCCAACATGACTGTGCACCAGTGCCCAAAGCAAGGTCCATAAAGACATGCATGGTAGAGTCTGGTGTGGATGAACTTGAGTCCTGACCTCAACCTGATAGTCTCCGTTCTAATTCATCCCAAAAGTCTTCTGAGAGCCAGACCTTCTTATCCAACATCAGTATGTGACCTCATAAATGTGCTTCTGAAGGAATGTTCAAAAATTCCCATAAACACACTCCTAACCCTTGTGGACAGCCTTCCCAGAAGAGCTAAAGCTGTTCTATCTGCAAAGGGTGGACCAACGTCATATTAAACAATATGGATTAGAAATGGGACGTCACTTAAGCTCATATGTGAGCAAATACTTTTGGCCATATAGTGCATGTCATTATCTACAGTAGGTGTCATGGTGGAAGAAAACAATGTCACTATCAGCCACCAGAGTCATCATGCTTGCCGAGGGAGCGAACATTATTTCAAATTTTGTGGTGATCTGTTTTGACTGGGACATTTGCACACGTAGAGCAGGCTGCTCTTACACACTTACAGCTCTCGAGTTCCTCGTGTGTGTACAAGTGTGTTTTATATTTACATGATGTTGTGTTGTGTGATCTGATGCTCTAAAGGATATGGAAAAACAGTACTCGAAACTAACAGCGAAATGCATTTCATGTCGAAGAAATATCTAGAAAACGCAATCTAGAAGTCCACTAACTTGTTGGCAGTGTACGTCAATAGCACCCCTCAGTTGTGAAGCATGGTGGAGGGAGCATCATGGTTTAGGGTTGCTTTTTACGGATAATAATTCATGAATGAATCGTTAAGGGAAAATACAAAATCATGGTTGAGGGTATTACATGAAAAGGCATGGACTCTGTAGTCATAACACCACTAACTGCATATTCTGTTTTTGGTACAAGCACCACACCACATGGACCCTAACTTCCCTTAACTTCCCCTAACTTCCCCTCCTTACCTTCTGTTGACTAAGGATGCTGTACCACCAAAACTGCTACCTACGAGTTTGTAAGAACTAAATCCTAATTCTCTACTGGACTAAATAATGCCAAGAGAACTTATTAGAATTTTTTAAATTATATTTTTTATTTGATTTATTATACTGCATATACTGTACTATTATATAATATTCTATGATATATTAATGATATTCTCTATTTTCTGCGTAAACCGATTACATTCTCCATTGTTTTCTCTCTTTTTTTAATATTCTCTATTGAGAAACTATTCACTTTTTTTCTATTTGACTTGGATTCATTTGAATTATTTTAGAAATGTAATATTCAGGTTACTAACTTCAGTTTGTACTTCCCATACAAGTTGAATCCATTTTTTTAAGTCTCTCAAAACATCTGATTTTCCTTGCCACTGTCATGGTATGCTTGCTCAGTCTGGACTATGGGCCTGGAAATTTGTAAAGCTGCTTTGATGCGTCACTCTGGTAAAAATGTTATATAAATATGACTTGACTTCTTTGGACTGAAGCCACTCCCCCGACCATCAAGATGTCACTGGTGTGGATTTGGACTTTCATAGGCTGATGTGTTTTCAGTATTTGGGGTGGAACGTGAACACACCGCGATATGAAATGTTCTCTGCTGATACTGAACTTGATCAAAGTTTTATATCTTGGAATAGGACTCAGACATTGGAATATCAAGCGAATACAAATGGGCACAAGAACATAATTTTTTTTAAAACGCCTTTTAAAAACACCCGTGGCTATTTACTGTCACATGGCGCCCTCCTGTGGCCAGACCAATTACAGACTCTACCATGTAAAATACACAGGAATACGTGTGTACGAGTTTGCCCGTGTTATTATTAGTACTATTAGGTTTGTTTTTTGTATTTCTCGGATCCGCCGCAGCACCAATGGTTGAAATTAAAAAAAATAATACATTTATTTTTTATTTTTTTCCGCCCCCCGGTGGAGAGCCAACAGTTTTCTTCTGTTCATTAATTTTTTTTCCAGATTCACTTTAATTTAATTGTAGGTTAAATACCAAATTGTTTTTAAAATAATTTTTTTATTTTTTATTTTTATTTCTTCCTGCTTCCTTGTATTGATTCCACATAGTCCTCGAGAAATTGAAAAGTGCTGAAAAATAAAGATTTATTTTTATTTCTTTTCCTCTCTCCTCAGTAGATTCTTAAGTAGGGACATCCGAGGAACAAGCAATTAAAAGAGTCTGGTCTTAAGCATTTTTTTTATTTTTTCTGAAAATGTCATAATTTAAAAAAATGTTATTACAGATTGTTGTCTAATGTCTCTAGAGATTGTGAAATGGTTTCACATGACCAACATTTGTGCTGCACAAACTGTAAACTGTATGTGCTAAGCGAGGCAAAAGAATGAAACAGCGTTATACAAAGTGATTCCAAATATTTCTCCCTTTTATTACCATAAAAAAAAAGTTTGTCAGACATTCTCACTCTCTCTCACACAGCCTAATCAGCCTTGATTCAATTGATTCTTCTTACTTGTTTTGCAATTCCTTAGACCCATTGTTTGAAGTGCACACAAACAGGCATTGGCGAGCGAGAAACAGTAAAGCAAGAGATACTATTTCAGCGCTATACACAGGCTTTTAGCCCTGAGCAACATTTGTACACAGTATGTTTGTTTTTAATACATGTCCAAGTTTTTTCCTTGAGTTTGGCATTTTGGGGCCTCTCTGATACAAATTATACATATGCCTATAACTGGACATCTTTTTTTAATATAATACTCATGGAGCAGGGCCTAGCTCAATCTGGATATTAGGGGTGAAACGATACATAAATTTCACAATACAATACGTATTTCTGTTTTTGCTCCACGACACGATACGATTTTTATGTAGAGGTCACAGCGGCCAATACAAACTCCATTTTTGGAAAGGATAACTGGTACCAGAAGTTTTCATAAAAATGAGTGCGAGATGGAATTTTATAACGAGGCTCAATTACCAGCAAATTGCGTAATCCAGGATCGTCTATAACAGAGTAGGGCTGCAAATCAGAAGCTATTAACTTCCCTACGGTGCGAGTAATTTGCTTTGCCCGTTCACTATCGGCACTTAGCGGCTGCTTAAATGCTGCGACTCGTGTTCTCTCTTTGCTCCGGTAAATGACACGTTTGGATGGTGTCTCTGCAAATGATTTGCATATTGGAAGTATTAGCACCGATGTTGGATACTCGCATTGAGCACAGTTTACACACAGCTACCGTTTTGTCCACCATTCTTTGCCTGTCATTGTTGTAACTGACTGGGAAACCAAAATATTCCCACACAGGAGATGGATGTGAGGGGGATTTTGGTTGTTCCAGCTCAGTCTTGCTCTCTTCGCTAGCCATTTTACAGTCAGCTAATCGTCCAGCAGGCTAACCAAAACAATAGCATGATGTTTTTTTTTATGTATTCGATTCACAGGTCGTATCACATCGAAACCCCCGTATCGAAAAAAATAAATGTTACTATGTGTATCGTGACACCCCTAAATACCACTGAAGTTGGGACGTTGTGTAAAACAAAAATGAAAACAGAATTGATGATTTCCAGATTCAATTGACTACACTACAAAGCCAAGATATTTACTGTTCAAACTGGTAAATCTTTCATTTTTGCAAATAATCACTCGTATTGAATTTGATTCGTTTCCGGGTGTTGTTGATATATGACTTTCGCTTTGCATGGTAGAGTTCTAACTTGCATTTGTAAACGAAGCGATGAACTGTGTTCACTGACAACGGTTTCCTGAAGTGTTCCTGAGCCCATGTGGTAATATCCATTACAGAATGATGTTGGTTTTTAATTTTAACAATCACCTGAGGGTTCGAAGGCTACAGGCATTTAGTGTTGGTTTTCGGCCTTGTCGCTTACTTGCAAAGATTTCTCCAAATTCTCTGAGTCTTTTGATGATAGTGTGGACTGTAGATGATTTAATCTTTAAATTCCTTGCAATTCCACGACGAGGAATGTTGAAACTGTTGGACTATTTGATCACTCACGACTGAACATTTCAGGGATACTCAAACACTTACTGTCCTGTTTGCAATTAACCTGTTCACCTGTGGAATGTTCCAAACAGGTGTTTTTTGCAAATGGTTGCATTCCGTTTTGAATTATGTTTTACAAAATGTCCCAACTTTATTGGAATTGGGGTTGTAATTGTTGTATCTTGTTCAGTTATGTTTAGTTTTCTATAGAATTCAGACTTATTTTAGCACTTTTAATTGTTTACCCAGTTACCTTTCCTCGACAACAGTCTACTAAATTGCATGAACGCATGTTAGTTTGTTTACTGTTAAAATATTTTGCTTACAATATATGACATTTGAGACTCACAGACTGAAATCTCATTATGTATAGCAGACACAAGTGTACACAACTATGCAAAAGTCTTAGGCCACCATTAGACTTATTGACTTACCAATGGTATTATAAATGTATTATAATAACATAACAATATTGTCAATACCTTGACCCACAAATTTCAACCTTGAATTTCTCCCTCCATAATCTTTCTTTCTTGCAGGTCTTTATTTCAATCTTTGTGAGCTTTAGCATATATTAGCCATTCCACTCTGTTTCTTTTCCTAAAAAGTGGTTTCTTGCTGTTGTCCTTCTAAAAAATCCAATCCTTATCAAACTTATCAGGTGAACTTGGGGTCCTGATGAAGCTACCAAATGCTAGTGTTCAGGTGTAAGGTAATGTCACAAAAAAACTTGCCAATGTTTGTTTGATATTTTCTGGTTGTATACTAATAAGAGACTTTTATCTTAATCAGAATGATATATGATCATTATACCATTGTTAAAACAATTGTACAGTGTTCCCTCGTTTATTGTGGGGGTTACGTTCCAGGACCACCCGCGATAAACAAAAATCCGCGAAGTAGGGATGCTATTTTTATTAAAGTATTTTTGTTCTAGTCTTACTCCTTGTAAATACGCTATATACTGTAAATTGTAATATTTTATTTGATTTATAACATTCCTTTATTGTTATAATTAATATTTGTAATATATTTTTACACATTTTGTGATTTTTTAATGTAAAAGTTCATCAAATACATGTATATATATACGTTAACTATGCCCCACATACTACGCATTGTTCAGATCGAGTTCCGCAAAA
>JAUZSU010140197.1:0-15623 GCA_034780255.1 Parotocinclus maculicauda | reverse complement strand
GAGTATTCATCCGCTGAGTAAATACTCTATTGTAGTGTTTTTAACTGTTGAATAATCAAGCAACACACTGAAGTAATAGAACGTTCTCTTTACTTAACACACCACACATCACTCTCGTATCACACATGCTTTGTCTGTACTGAGCTTACATACGTCATATCCTACAACATTAAGTAGATACAACAGCTATTCACTGTAAATCCTAATATTTTCTGATTTATAACATTCTTTTATTGTTAGATTTAATATAAAATAAAAATTTAAAAAATGTAAAAAATCTGCAAGTTCCAGAAACAGTGAAAATCCGCGACATATTTTTTCCATTAATATTTTTGGAAAACCCACGATGCACCGAGTCAGCGAAAGGTGAACCCCGAAGTGGCGAGGGAAGACCGTAACGCTATATAAACACCAGTTATAATTGAATTAAACCTATACTAACGCAGTACATCTTTGGTTTAGGACTGTGTTCAGTGGATACTGGTCTAATTATAATAAACAATGAGCCTACATTAATAGCAGCGTTAATAGAAAATGCAATGAGAATTATGTAGTTAACATTCTTAGGCCACATTTGCTGATCCCTCCATTATTGCCTCCATTGCCCAAACTCCAATCTGCACTGCTGGGACAAAGATTGCCTGCTCTATCCGAAATCTAAACTTTTTATCCGCATAGTGGTTTGTACGTTCTTACCACAATGTTGGCATTTGTACATATATCCGTACTAATCACATGCAACATGGCCACACACAATTTATTAGGCAGCTTAAGAAAATCAGTAGAGTTTATTTGGATCTCCGTAACTTAAAGCCCAATTAAACAAACTTAATGAGGGTAATCCTTTGGAACAATGAATCCAGCAATATGTCACGGGACTCAGTTGACAACTGTTGATGCGCAGATGTTTTGTATTCAGTTTGGCTGTCAGTCGCAGTATTGCCTTTCTGGACTAGTTTTAACAGGCACTGTATACTTGGAACAACTTCACAAGTTTTGCTGTGCATGGTCTTCTTGTTATTGTGTTACCTGCTGAGTCGGTCAATAAGCTGTGCTGCTTGCATTTCTCTAAATAATATAAATATATATTATTCTTTTCATTATTATTATTATTATCAGTAGTAGTAATAGTTTAAAGTGGCTTTGCCCTATCACTCTGTCTTTGCAACACAGGTACGAACCGTATAACATCTGTTTGCATACATGTCCGTGGTCTGATGGGCCGATTTTCCTTATTATTAACACTAATAAGGTCATTAAGCTTCTTAACACACAGTATAGTGCAAAAGTCTTAGGCCACCATTAGATTTTATATTTTAGAAGTGGTACAACAATCATACATTACATATTGTTAACGATGGAACACAAAAAATTCAAACTTTGACTCATTCGTTTACTTTCTTGTAAAGCCTATCCAAGTAAGGGGTAGCGGAAGAGCAGGTGCCTAACTGGCGACACCGTGCACAAGGCAGGAACAAATCCAGACATGGGGCCAAGCCATCTTAAAGCAAATTACAGCACATAATCACACAAAGTTGAATTGAATGCATGTGGCATCAGCTTGAGCAGACTGATTTCTGAGCAATGTTTGACTAGGACTGCACTCTTTATAAGTAACTTATTAATAAGTAAATAACATAGATTAATGAAGCCCAACAACTGTTTATAACAAGTTGAACCCAAAAGTGCTGTTTACAAAGCCCAAATTGTACACAACACAAAACAAAACATGAAAAACAATAATTAAACAAATCAATATAAAAACAAACAAAGCAAAACACATTAAGAAAAAAGGCACATAAATAATCAGGACAGAACCATGACCTACTCAAAGGTTTCTTTACGAAGATATGGTTTTTTAAACCTGTTTTAAAAACCGGTAGAGACGAGGCTTGGTCAATGCTTAAACAAAAAATAGTCAGGGTGCATAAACCGCAAACGCCCGATCTCTAATGATTTAGCCATGTTCTAAGGAATGTTGAGTGTTCAGATTTAACTAGAGAAAGCAGGTAGCCATGCAAGAAAGACTTTTGAAGCAACAAACTCCATACAAATATGTACTTTATATTGAATACACTACAATTAATTTAATAAAATTAACCCACAAAAGTGTGCATGTATTTGTAGAGAAAATAAATCTGTATTGTAAGGACATTGTATCCAAATGATTATAAGGACAGCTAAATGTGAACCGTTGTCAGTGTAAACCACCCCAAGCTTGATTTTCTCTGGTTACAAGGCATCTGGCTCTTTTCACTAAAGGGAGGGACTTCCAGTAAGTTAACACCATATCTGTGTTACATGCTCGCCTTTTCTAACCAGTGACAGGTCTTGTGTATACACACCATCCCTGATCATAGTTCTCTGACTGCTTAGTCACTACGGTTTGAAGAATTTATTTCAACCCTCGTGTTTAGCTGCGGCTCTCTCAGTTCAGCCTACAATTTACCACACGTTGCTTTTTGTTGTTGTGGCTGCCTCCTTTCACGGCTGGCACACACTATCAGACTGCATTCTGCCTCATTTGTCAGTCAATTTGAATGAAAGCATATGCCAGACGGATTCATTAGCAAAGATGTTCACTTGTTGAGCGTTCTGTACACCTACTGATTCAGGCAACTGTCTCATCAGCTAAGCATGTGGCAGCATATCATATTTTGGACAGAGAAGACAGATGGTATGAAAGAGCTGTTAAGGAGGCCATTTATGTGCAATTAGAACAGCCATCATTTAACAGAATGGCTGGTTAAAAACACCGGTTATTAGCCACCTACAAAGCAGTATTGAGATGTCTGCGTAAGCACTTTAACCCCTAACTGATCCCTGAACCATGTCACCCTAACAGCTCACATGATGCAGGGCTGGAGAGTCACTCAAGAGATTCATGAATTTACAAGGCTTAGCCAAGGACTTTCAGGATCACTTTCAAGATGTCAACTCCACTAGAGACCAATCTAAATTTCACTGTTTTAACATTGGTGATTAGCATGTGATTGTTTTATATTACAATGGTGATTTTTATTGTTTTATTGCCTATGTCTCCATGTTAATTTAATTTCATTTTACTCTTTTCTTGTGCAGCACTTTGGCCGACACTAGTTGTCTTTTAAATGTGCTTTATAAATAAAGGTGACTTGACTAATTATTTACTCGACAGCCACACGGTTATTTACCTTGCCACTTCTTTACGCATTTTGCATTATTGTACCTGTCTCTCTTTTATCATGTTTCCTGTTTGTGCCCTTTGGGAAATGTATTGTACTTTGTATGCTTGAGCAGTCTGGGTTTTTCAGTCAGCTTATCAGCCGTTCCATTTGGCTGCTTTTGTTGTTTCCAAGCATTGAAGCTTTTGCCTTAATCTGAGCAGCCTGTTTTGCCTGCTAGTTCTTACTCCACTTTGTAGTTTTGGTCCAAGCCGAGAACCCTGACTTTCCCACTGACGTTATGCCAGCTTTTCTATTCTGTTAATTCCCTGTTTACTTACCATCCTGTGTTTAGCATTACCTATGTCTTTTTTATCTATCTGACTTCTCATGCTCTGTAGTTCATTCTGCACATTGCTCAGGAATTCCAGGTACTCACCGTGTGTTTACAAACTGGGCTGAAATTCTGACAACTCAACTCTTTTTATATGGTTGAACACATATTTTTAACAGGAACTAGCTGTATATAAAAACCAGACAATGCATTAGCTCCGGTCAAATCAACAAAACTGTTCATATTAAGGTAAAAAGTCAGATACACTCATTCATAGCTACTTCTTACCTGAAGATGCACAGGATGGTTATGGCTGTTATCAGAGAGATGAGGGAAACACTGTGCCCAATGGTGTAGCCAATCTTAACCGAGCGGAAGAAGTAATCCTAGAAATGATTTAAGAACAATAAAAGTGTGTTTTATTAACTACAAAATATTCAAGACCACCAAAACATAAATAATAAGACATAATTGATAAGACATAACATGTAATAACACATCGTTTCAGAAACTGTAAGATTACAGGAATTGTCTTTATATCCAAGATGCATCCAAGATTTTTATTGTATTTAAAACAATGATTATCGTACTACATATGGTATTGTAAAGTTTCTGTATTTTTTTTGGTGATTTATTTAGACATTTTCCAAAGACGTCTTTACCTCCTGCTTTACATCACT
This sequence comes from Parotocinclus maculicauda, assembly GCA_034780255.1. Classification (NCBI taxonomy): domain Eukaryota; kingdom Metazoa; phylum Chordata; class Actinopteri; order Siluriformes; family Loricariidae; genus Parotocinclus; species Parotocinclus maculicauda. The sequence goes on along the minus strand of JAUZSU010140197.1, from coordinate 11,466 downwards.
ATAGTCGTATTTCTAAAACAAAAACAATAACAAACGTCATACAGAATACGGTTCTCAAAATTAATGTTTCCTAATGTGTTTCATGAAAACATGAAACATCTTCCTCCTGACGAACAAATCAAATCGAGTAAATTAAGCTAATGCACCTCAGAGATTCGACTCGAGTCGAAGTCGCACTTAAGTCGCCTAGAAAAAGACTTCAGACTTGACTTGAAACTCGTCCCTAATGACTCTCGACTCGACCAAAACAACTCGTTAACATTAACAGTCAGTCCGTTATCCAGGCCCTGTGCACCAAAGTTATAGAAAAAAATACTTTCTTTGTGTGTACATGTTGCCATTTTTCCGTACTTTTATTTATCTGATTTGGGACGCAGCCTCTTGTCTCGTGACGTATCACAACATCTACTTATCGCCAGCGGGAAATCGAAGAGAAGCGTCAAATGTAACCAAACGAGGGAAGCATGGCTTCGGCTGGAGTACCGTATGTGGTAGCCTACAGGCTACAGGGAATATAATATGATTGGATATAACTGAAGGGTGGCAACATGTAACATGTGCTCTAGGTTTTAAATTGTTCAAGAGAGAGAAAAGAACAAAGAAATTGTCTTTTCTTTTAGTAAAAAATGCAAAGAATTAAAAAAAAAAGAAAAAGGAAGCATTGGAGTAAAAATACAATTGTGTTTTACACAAAGTTCATCTGTTGTGTTTTTTTTTAACATGGGAAAATTATATATAATATATAGCTGTGTATTTTTAATCATACACTTAAATATGTTGTATTGACGTGAGACTTGTGACTTGACTTTATTCTAATTTGTCATGTTCCGGGACTTTTACGGGACGGTCTGCAATACTTCAAACACCACGCCTGGCCTAGGATCTGAACTCTGAACCTACAAGTTATAAGCCCAGTACCTTAACCGCTAAGCCGCCACTGTGCCACCGAACAGGTCCCGTCCCAGCTAATCAACAGCAGCTGCCAGAGATATTAATACCACAACTGGATATCTCCAGGGATGTACGGACACGCCAATTCTGCCCCGATGCCGTCCTGCTGTCGGGCACCGTCTGTTTATTTACATTCGCTGACTGATTTCATTTGCGACCGAGCTAACATCACATTTTTGCAGCATAAACAAACCGGTGCAAGACGTCTGGATTCGGTTTAGCCCTAACAAACTCGTTTCGTCTATCGATAAACAGGACTACTTTATGCAAAGGCGACGAGCGGCCCCCAAGCTCTCTGAAAGACGACATGTAATAGGTGGCTGGACTTGTTATTAAATCATCATGAAGCCGAGGGCCTTCAAATCTCAGCTATTTAAACAATGCGCGCCGATTACGGGTCGGTCGGCCCCGAAAAAACTTTGGACGTACGGTAGGGGCCAACATTCTACTAGACCACTAGAGCGGAGGTTGTGGTCCTGTTTGGACCTTTGTGGAGAAGGATTCATACATTCGTTGTATTTATGGGGGCACTTGAAAAAACAGAAAGCCAAGCATTCAGTGACATCGCAAGATGCTCTCTGGAATATTGTGACATCATGCTGGGAGAACAAGGATCATGAGATCTTAGGAACTCGGAGAGTTCAAGCAGCTTGAGTGCATGATGTTAGTAGAGTAAGCAGGAGAACATACCAAATGATAATCAATTCAGATTTTTTTTCTCTTTGAACTTAAAAAAATGTACATTTCTAAGCTGATTACAGGATTTGGGATGGAAAGAAATGTCAAGAAACGTGAAAAACAAAAGTCATTTCTAATTTTCACCAGTTGGTCCGTCCTAAACAAAACGGGATACGTTCGGGACGTTGTAGAAATATGAGGTAGTGCAAAGACGAAAGATGATGTCACATGATTATTCTGCAGTGCTGCTGGAGTTTTTAAACGCCATGTTCACGCACTGTATGCTCTCCATTAGTCATCTTCCAGTCCAATGGTTACCAATGGTCTAGTCCAAAGGTTACCCCCCCCCCCCACACACACACACGTTTAAGAAAAGCTGTCCTGTTTCAGCCGATATTTCTTTGACAAAAATTCATCCTAAACACAAATAAGTCACATCAACATAGACTCAAATTCCGATGATGTCATTATGAGCAAAACACCAGAATTTGACCAGGGGTGCCCAAACTTTTGCCAGGCTACATTTGCTTGAAATGAAATAAATGCATAATCCAGAGATTACAACATGAGTCATGGTTTAAGACCGAGCCCATTTCTGGGCTAAATATAACCCTGTGAGTGATCAGTATGTGAGAGAGCAGAAGATCACGAGAAGTGTGATGTGTAAACGCAGTGTGGACGCTCCGTCTCTCTGTGATCATGCAGATCCTCCAAAAGGTTCCTGTTTTGACATTTTGCCCATAAATTCCTCCGAGTTGAAGCAACAATATTGTTTCGTCTCAGATTTCCTTGAAGAAGACCCAGAAAGGTCTGGTCCTGAATTAATGCTGTCAAAAGGTGGATCCATTAGCTTTTATGTGGGAGCTATTTCGGGACAGGGACTCATCTTTGCTTAACTGAAATGACTCAAAAGAAAAAAAGAAAGAGACAGAGCAAACAGCAGCAGTGAGGAGCTTTATGGGGCGACAGGTCATGGAGATAGAGCGTACGGATGACTTCAGCTCTGGGCTCTGGACTGCTCTGTGTATTACAGTGGGGTTGTAAAAAAGATCAGTGTAAGCATTGTAAAATCGGACTGAATTTCACTTGTTTTAGTCAAGTTTGTAGATGGCCAGTTTTTTAAATGATTTTGAGATTTACTGGTTTAGCACTGGGTTCGATGTGTAGCGTGTTGGTTTGCTGGTTGGTTTGTTAAGTCGGTTAGTAGTTAGGCTGGTTGGTTGGGCTGATGGTAGCTGGATTGCTAGGTGGTTTTGAGTTTATTGGTTGGTTTTGGTAGCTGGATTGTTAGGTGTCTGCTGGTAGCTGGTTATGGCTTTATTGGTTGGTTTTGGTACCTAGTTATGAGTTTATTAGTTGTTTTTTGTTAGCTGGATTGCTACATTTACATTTCCAGCATTTAGCAGATGCATTTATCCGGAATGTGAATCCAACTAATACAGTCTTACAATCCAAGCAATTAAGGGCCTTGCTCAGGGACCCAACAGTTTTCAGCTTGGCAGATGTGGGATTTGAACCCTGGACCTTCTGGCCCAGAGTCCAATACCTTAACCACTAGGCTACTACAGTCGCACAAAAAAAGTGAGAATCATACCCCTAGACCAACAAGCCACAGGTTGCTAAGTGGCTGATGGTAGCTGGTTATAAGTTTATTGGTTGGTTTTTTGGTAGCTGGATTGTTAGGTGGCTAGACATTGGTCAGATTGCCGTTTGTTCGTTTGTTGGTTGACTGGTTGGATTATGAGTTAAGAAGTTGGGACTCTCGGCCTATAGCTGCCACAGTTGGGTTGTGGAGCAAGACCTTTAATCCATAGCTGCTTGGAACTGTATCAGTTGTAGGTTTCTCTAGGGAAGAAAGTCTGCTAAAGGCTGTAAATGTAAATTAGATGTTTCTGGGTCAGCTGTTTTTTTAATTGCTAGATGATTTATCTCCGTTGGTTGACATGTGGATGAGCCAGCTGGAAGATTTTATAAACTGATTACTCTATGTGTAGGTTGGTTAGTTTGTTCACTATTGGTGGAATTGGTTAATTGGTTTATTAGTTGATTGATTAGTTTGATATTTGGGTTGTTGTTTGGATGGTTAGTTAGTTAGCCATGCGGTTAGTTGTTTGGATGTCTTATTTGACCAGTTAGTTGGTCAATTAGTTAACTTATTGACATGGTTTGTTAGATATGGGTTAAGTGGTTGATTATTTGGATTTTTTGGGGGGGGATCAGACAGTTAGTTGGTGGGAGAGTTCAATGTTGTTTATTTTTTGGTTTGTTGGATCATTTTGTGGTTACTGGTCAGGTAGGTTCTCAGTGGGTAGGTTATTTTTTCAGGTGATCTGGTTTTGTTGGGTTGATTTGAGTTGTTTTGACATAAATCCGTTGCTTGGTCAGGAGTTAATTTGATGAGGTGATTTGTTGGTCAATTAGCTGTTTAAGTCAATCATTTGAAGTGGATTATTAGCTGTTTTTTCAGGGATGGGTCGATTAGATGGATGGTCAAGTTGATCAGGCTAGTTCTTATTTGTTAACCAACATATTATTATAACATATTACATTTACAGTTATTTATTTAGCTAATGCCTTTATCCAGAGTTACTTACAACTGATACAGTCTTGTTCTGAGCAACAGTGGCAGCTTAGCAGAGGTGTAATTTAAACCCTGGACATTTTGGTCCATAATCCAGGACCTTCATCTTACCCACTAGGCCACCACAGACCATCAACTCTTTTATATGTTTTCTTTAGGAGCAAATCGATTTGCTCGTTTGTAGTTTGACTAGATATTGGCTGATCAGCAAATAAGGTGGGTTTGTTTATTAGTTCATGGTTGGTTAGCCGATCATCTAAACCAAGGTTAATCCCAAGGTTAATGTTGGGTGCTATGGAAGCCGTCCCAAATGCATGGCCTGTAAATATTTCCACTACAATTTTCAGACGTTCAGCATCAGAGAATCAAATTGAGAGGTTTAGTGGTATGAGCTCGTGCATATGTTTGGATTCAAATCTACTCACCTTATCTTTCATTGTGACAAAACCACAAATTACAGGAACTCAAAGAAGCAGAGAGTGAAAATTACTTGTTGCTTGTTTAAGCTATATAACTTAAATATAACTTCTAAGCACTCTGACAGCAATGAAGTGTTACTTTACCACTTCCCTTTGCACAGTGTCAAACACAGTACTGACATTTCCTTTTTTATCGTCCTCCGCGAATGCAAACACGGACACGCACCAGTAGGCAGGCAGAGATAAGAAAGCTAACCGTGGACCTCCCTTTCCAGCAGAATTCCTCTCGCAAGTTGCGTACGGTACAGTCAGCTGCGGTTTTTTGGTCGAATCTCATTTGACACGGCCGACCTCTGTTCTGCGTTATTGCTGTGACCTGGGCGCCGTGATAAATATGTGTCACAGTCTGGAACGTAACAGCTTCTTCGTGTTGAGATTTGATCAGGTATCATGTGAAGATCGTTTAGCGAGGGCGAACTAATAAGGCATAATGAGCAGAGGGCTGCAACCTTTTTTTTTGCTCTACAGAAACACCTCATCACTCATTAGACGTTCTGGGGCTGATGGAGGAACTGTAATGATGTGGCTGTAGTCAGAGAGTCTGAGAAACTAAGCAAGCCGAAGATCCTCAGCACCTGTCAGTGCAAGCAAGCTTCCATGAGATTTCCCAGGTATGGCACCATCATTAACGCTGGATCATTTGAACCTCTCTTTGATGACTCACGCCAAGCCTATTAATTGGTATCTGCTTCTAATGAGTTGGAAAAGAGTGATCAAAAGTTGTACTTTTAAGTGCTTTTGAAGACACAATTAGCCAAACGTATCCAATGTAGCACAGTGTGACAAACTACCTAAAAACTTCTACGGGACTTTTATCAGTTAGTTAGCTGGCTTTATCAATTATATCAATTCTTCAATCATATCTTCAGTTACCTGTGACGAATAACGAATGCGTTAATAACTTTTGGACCTCACAAGATATTGCAAATCTGATTGCGCCAATCGATTTCTGACCAATTCTGGTCTTCTTTGATATCCTACACGACCACCTTCCCATTGGAAAAAAACTTGTCCTTGATCCAATATGGCGGCTTTTAAGATGGCAGCCACGTTCAGGACATAGCCTAAAGGATACCACCCGCATTCATTACTTGCTGGGGTATTCAGATACGTCATTTTTGCTTTTGTTTCTAAAATAAAAGGGTGTCCTGTGAACTTTGGCTCACGCTGTGGTTTGTCATGTTTGCCTGTTATGATAAATCATTACAAAAGTACAAATAAAAATGAAGAACCCAGGAATTAAATCCTCGACGCAGAACCATGTAGCCCGTTATTTGACCGCTGCTAACTGGCCACGTTGTAGCGAGCATTACAGGGGTGTAACGATACACCCTGATCATGATTCAGTTCGTTTTTTCCCAGGTTTATCGATTTTATTCAAAGGCCTTTTTTTCGGTTTGATCTGGGAATCCGGTTTGGACTTTTGAAGTCAGAATGATATTGAAAATGGAAAAACAGGCTTAGTCATTATTTTGCTATATTCAGAACCTTTGATAAGCTATTAAAGCGAGGTCAGATGATGCCAAGTCTAATAAGACAGTTCTTCTGCTACTGTGCACTCTGTCATTAGAGATCCTTCCAAGAACGACCGCTCGACTCGAGCCTGTTTCATGACAGGGATTAACTAGGATCGGGCTCTTGAGAAATTCCTTTAAGTATTCAACTTGCTGGAAATGCTTTTGACATCTAGGGTGAGTAATCAGGCAGCTCTGGCATCTGCACATTTCAGATTCCTGGGCCTTCGTAGCACTTGACGTGGTTGTTAATGTGACAAGTAAGAGGTTTCCCTTTGTGGTTTCAAATCATTTGCCCAGGTATGCAGAACGCTCATGCAACATCTGCCGGAGCCGAATAACCATTTTTCCTTCTTAACAGATTGGTAAATATTTTTGCGGATAAATATGCTAAAAGCAACAACCTCCGTTTCAGATGATCGCAATGTTTACGTGCAGATAGAGTGCACGGGGAAGCTTTTATTCAAAGCCATTAGGCCTGCAACTTCGTAAACAGCTGTGGTGGCTTAGTGTTTAAGGTGCTCAATTACTGACCGGTAGGTAGAAGGTTCGATTCCCAGAACTGCCGGACCACCAGTACCAAAGCGAAAGGACACAAGGTCACGATGGGATCAAGGAGAGCAATGATGGATGATTGAATGAACATGATGTTCAGTGATCAATTAGAAATCTTGGCAAACCCACACTAGCTTTAAATTTGACCGTGAAGGCTTAGATGGTCCAATCAGAGGGTTGTGAGCTGAAATCTTGGTTCTGTTGAGTTATTACTTAAAAAAGTATTGTTTTTATTAAGAGGATTTGGTGTATAACTACTGACCTGGATGTCAGGAGGTCAAGTTTATTTCATTCATTAATTAATCATCTTCCGCTTAATCCACACGGGGTCCGTGCCCACCCAGCAACTCTGGGTGCAAGGGCAGGAACAGTCTAAGACAAGGGGCACACACACACACACACAGTCCCACACAAGGTGCCACTTTAGAGACATCAATGAACCTAACATGCCCACACGGACATGGGGAGGACATGCAGACTCACCAGAGAAAAGGACCTAGGCCGCTCCACCCAGGGATTGAACTCAGGACCTTCTTGTTGTGAGGCGTTGGTGCTACCCACCGAGCCCCCGTGCTGCCCTTTATTTTATTTAATTGAACACAATCATCAAAGAAGCAAAGAAAGTCAAAAAGTTGTTCCATTACCCAAAATGAGATGCTCAATTATGGTGATTGAGTAGGAAGTGATATGTTCATGGGGTTCAACAGAAGCATATTAACCTGGACCAGAGTGCCCCCACATTGTGCTCAGTAGAGTGTATGGTCACCCTAGAGTGCCAGAACACCCTGACAGTGATGGGGCATGGACAGATCAGATTATCCAGCAGATCTTACAGGATTCTCTTCATATTTGTTTTGAAATAAGCTGCTCTAGATGACGTTCCATTTCCAATTCAGTTTTCAGAACTTTTCAGAACAAAAGCTGCATTCTCCAGTCGATTTGCATACAGCAGATGTTCTCTATCTCATGCTGCCGTGTGAGACATCAGTTTGATAATTGCATTTGCATAACCCTTTTATTATTATTCGTCTTTTTCTCTTTTCTTTTTTTTTTTAAATCTCATGCTCCTATGGGCTTCATCGCGAGTTTCAATCCAGTGGCCGCCGAGTAGGAACATGTGCACGTGCAGCGCTGTTGGCTGGACGCCTCACATATTTACAAAATTAGCTCCCGTCTATGCAGAAATGAAAACAGGCATGCAATCATGTGTTCTGATGTTATGATAGACGAGGAATATGCACTGTAATTAGATCTTATCGAAAGCTGGATCCAGTGATGAGCGTTTAATGAACTCACAGTTTAGTCGGCGAGAGCGTGGAGCTTTTTATGGAATGTATACAATAAAATACAACGTTTCTAGCTGGAGAGAACCGAACGCTGCCAACGGCAATATTTCGTTTTGTAATCTCAATGTTATGTTTGACTCGGATACCAAAGTATTTATACCGACTCCCATTGAGGGCCCGTTGTATCGGCCTGTCAGATCCTGAACGTTTGATATATCAGATGCAGCGTTTTATGAGTCATAAATGCATAAATACAACGCGAAAGGAAAGGATCAGCCCGATGATATCACGGTTAAAAAAACGGTAGTAAGAGAAAAAAAAGAGCCTTTCAAAACAAGCCCTCTTTGTTTCTTTGTTTTTACTCTTATACTTGTATGTAATTTATCTAAAAATCTAATAATATTATCTATAATGTATATCCATGTTTATTCATTATGTTCCTCTTAATCCACACGGGGTCGCGGGCCAGCCGGTGCCCACCCGGCAACTCTGGGCTCAAGAGCAGGAAAAACCCTAGACGGGGTTCTGTGCCCGACACACACAGCCATGCATACAGTCACACACTAAGAGCCACTTTAGAGACATCAATTAACCACAAATTACCACACATGTCTTTGGACTGTGGGAGGAAACCGGAGTAACCGGAGTAAACCCACACAGACACAGAGAGGACATGCAGACTCCACACAGGCCGCTCCACCCTGGGATTGAACCCGGGACCTTCTTGCTGTGGTGCCAGTGTTTTTGGACTAGTTTACTACACCCCTGTGCCACCCAAAGAGCCTAATTAAAAAAATATATTATTAAACTAATTTAATACAATATTATATTAATTCATACAAACATTATACAGTATTTATGCATTTAGATTAAATTACGGCTAGATTTCAAAATTAATAATTGTGCATTAATGTTTTATATTACGTACGTTTTGTGTTTAATTAATTATACTGAAGTAGATTTATTTTGGTATATTATTTATACCTTTTAATCAATTCTTTTATCGCATCTCTTTTTTATTTTGATAGATTTTTATTATACTATCGGAATACATAAATGTATTTAAATCAATTGTATCATATTATTAAAATTACAGTAGTTATGTACATTTATTGATTAATAAAATATAAAACACCACACTTATAAAATAGTGTATAAAGATTATTTTGTTACAGTTTCTTGTATTTATTGAATCACATATTGTAATATTTTATAAAGGCGTTGTGACATTTTGAAAACCCCACTAACCCTTTCTAAACTTTTGACTGTGCTTTCAGTTCCAGATTAATAAGTGTTATGGCAACAAATGACCTCACGGTTCAAAGCCTGTATTTCCTGTTGAATCCTGCTTGGTTCAAAGTTGAATTAGGTTCTTTGTGGCTGGAAGTATGGTGTGTGATTCTGGGTGCAGTTTCATAACACTGGTCATTGACTTTACACGTGTCACAGAGAAAGATTAACATTTTATAACCTGATTGTAAGAAAGAAATAGCAGAATTAGAATCATTCCATTCTGCGTTTTTCCAAATTTCAAATGTCCACCGTCAGTGAACCCTTTCCCACGATAGAGTCAGATCCATCCACCTCGAGAGCTGAAATTTGAGATGCTCTTCAGGTCGCTTTTCAGACCGCGGGGTTTATCTGTGTTTAATTCTGATCCAGCCCTCATAAAGCTCACTGTATTTTTAATTCACGGAAATTCACAATAATTTTAGAAAACAAATTAATTCACCGTCATGACCCTGTACATGGGAAAGTCGTAAGGCTTAAGAAGACGGCACGATGGTGGCCAATAACGCATGTATGGACCGTACAAATAGCATGGAAGAAATGACCCAAAGGCCCGACTGGTAAATGTGAACCAGCTTATATACAATAGTTAAAGGTTAGAGAAAATATCCAGGTAGTCAGGGGAAAAACAAAGCAGTAGTACTACTTACAATAGGACAGATACATACACGACTGATATTATAACCTGCCGTTTACAGCTTGGTTTAAAGAAGTAGCATAAGTAGTAACTTCCACAAAAAAGGTCTCTAAACACATCAACCGAGTTAGAGGAGTTTCTTTAAATCGCTGCCTTTGCGCCTCTGATCTGGAGATACGGGTCCGTGTAAACCTTTCCCATATCCTTTTCAGTAACCTCGTGCTCATTTTGCCTTAGATCTCTTAAGTGGGATCCGATATGGTCGTTGTAGCCCATCTGCCTTAAGTGTTTCAGCTCACTACGACTGGTAAGAGTGAATTTTAGTGTTTGTGTGGTCGCCCCGTCAGTCGTGACAAGACCGGTTTCTGATCCCCGTCATTAATAAAGCGTTGTCGTTGCATTGCTGTTTTGTTTGATAAACCATTGTGGTTAAACTTTAGAGACACGGGACCCAGCGGGCACAACACTGCTCGGTCTGCCCTTACATTACGTGGTTTCACTAAACAAACTAAGTCATCAGTGTCGCTTTGCGGTCATTTCTCCCGAGCTGGTCCGTTATCACATGGGAACAAGTGGGCTTATCTCAGCTTAATCAGCAGCACCCTCGTTTATACGCTTCAGCCTGAGCTGTCAGTGCGATAACTCAAAGCAAGCCAAGGAAGGTTGTACTGTATTATGAGACAGATTTGTCAGGAATGTTTCCTCTTATCGCTCTACACGGGCCAAATTATTGAAACAGCATCCAATCCGGTTCTGAAAATGATAAAAGCCACTCGGCTTTTTCCTACAAGAATTCGCACTTCTTTTTCCGTCAGGAAGACGTTTCTCTTTCACGTCGTCAAATTAAGCCATCGGTGCAAAAACGTGCCAATATTAAGAGGCTCTGGTGTTTAGGAGTGAACGCAGCACTGGGACTGTCTCGAATTAAGTATTTACGTTGGCCTCTTGCCTGATTGATAGCAATTAGGTAAACCCATTCTTATCACAGAGCATTATCTTAATCTTAGGATTATTATTCATGATTTGATTTTCTGTTCAACTCGGGTTGAGTGTTTTGCATCCCCATGGCAACCCGAATCAGAGAAACAAAAGTTGACAGCCCCCCAAACACCCCCAAATTTTCATCCGACATGTTCAGGTTAAATTAGAATTTTGCTCTTTTTCATCTTGAAGCTGTTCGTGTCAAAACAGAAGCGATGAGAAGATGTTCCAGCTTTCTGGTCCGATTATTCGTTGCCAAATCATCATCTAGCAAATTTAGTACATATTCATTCATCCATCCATTTATCCATATTTCATATATATTTAATAGATATATACAGTCGAATCCGGTTAATGGGACCACATCGAGACGTGATCGTTTTGGTCCCAATAACTGGCTGGTCCGATTAAACGAACATGCCCTATGTTACAAGACAGGATGTGCTATGTAACATATTAAATGTTTATTAAACCTTTATTGTACGATTTACACGTATAGAGAACGTACAAACAA
>JAUZSU010140186.1:0-15624 GCA_034780255.1 Parotocinclus maculicauda | reverse complement strand
GCTGAATCCCTTTTTGATTGACAGCGAAATGAGCGAATCATTTTATGATGTAGGCCGAAATTGAGCTTCTCCTCTTTAAAAGACCAGCATCCGCCACTGAACTAAACCATCACCATACCAGCACTAATCAAGTTAAACCTTGACTACAACTAAACTTTGTCCAATTTCTTGCTGGTATATATTAAGAAATGTGATAAACCTAAAATTAGTGAAGCTGTAGTATTGGAATAGATTAGTATTAGATTAGATTAGATTAGTAGCTTAGTATTCTACACTGCTCTTAAAATTTATGGGATATTTTATTATGGGAGATTTCATTTTAAAGTACCCCCTATTTTTGGTGAGCAGTGCCAGGTAATATTTCAACGATCTTTGTCTGATACACAGAAACTGTGCAGTATAAACCCGTGACACATTGAATACAATTGCAGCAGATATTTCCTCTGGGTGGCAGCATTGCTGTTGTCCATTTCCAACCTGTATTTATTAATTTATTTCCCCTTCTCTTCCTTTCTTAACAGTATTTCAGGCTTTATGTCAGGTAAGAACTTTGGTCTTGTTTACAATAGTGTCCTTTCATCATGAAATATGACAGTGAGGATACTCTCCAAATTAAATCACTGAGCTCTGACCAAAAAGGCTTAGGACTTTATGTTTAAAAGATCAATAAACCACTTTCACTTACATTATTACTCAATTTACACAAGGGAACAAACATGTATCTTTTATAAAAGCTTAATCATGGAGAAGGGTAATCTGAATGCAGATGTGTGCTTAATCACATAACAGTACCATTTATCATCTGAACCATTAAATATCACCAAGAGTCAGACCCTTAATCAGTTGGTTTTAAATAGTCCTATCTTACACAGAGCTAATTATCCACCATGAATGAGAGCGAGAGAGAGAGAGAGAGAGAGAGAGAGAGAGAGAGAGGGAAATAGCTTAGACCATGGGAAGAAAAAAAACCCACAGGCTTCAGTTATTAGTGTGTATTGTGTACTGTAGAGTTGCAGTGTTTGTATTGGGGTGGACAGTCACTAAGTACATTTACTTTGAGTACTTTTTTTATGTATAATTTTTGAGTGTCTATACTTTACTAGAGTATTATTTGTTTATTTTTTTTATTTTTAACTTTAAATTCACTAAATTTAAAAGACAAATATTGTACTTTTTACTACATTATATTTCTATCAAGTTCACTTTACTTGCTACTTAGAAGTCAAGTTTCCATAACACTTTTACAAACAACATAATATTATGTTATAAGGCCAATCCCAAATAGAGCAAGCCTAGGGCGACAGTGGAACATAAGCTGAGAGAAAAAAGAAAATGTAGTTACTTATCGATTAAGAGCACAGAGTCTATGAACAATCATTAATGCCATGTGCAGCATGAAACTCCAGCAGCATTAACTATAATGGCATAGCTAAAAAGAGAACTTGAGAACCAGAGGGATCACGTAAGACATTAGCAACCCACCTCCCCAGAAATCAACAAACCTGTGTTTGAGTGATCACACTAAAAAGGCAAGAAGACAGCAACCCTGCATCCCAGATCACCATAAATCTTTTTGACAGTGAACCCCTAGCTCTGCCTTTAGTCTAAGGCAAGGGTGCACAAGCCACGATGAGGAGGACCAAAGCCCACCCCAGCCAGATCGCCCAGCAGACACCGGACAGTTTATAATTATGATTCAGCACAAAAGCAGAATCCACAAAAAGGTTGAGTCTTTGAGGAGCAAATTTAAGCGGGGAGGATGTCCAGTAGTCAACAAATGCAATTTCATAAAGCATTGCTAAGTATAGTATATGTGTTGCCCTTAGGCTTTAAATAAATTCATGAGTTTAAATAAATAATAATGTAAATGTTTATATATCATTAAAAGTGATTACAAGTTGTTTGGAAGAATAATTCATGATTTCTTCAAGTTTTATTTTTAAAATATTATTTTTTTGCGGTGATGTGCTTTCTGTTTGCGAGTTTTAGCTTGCAAGCAAAGATCCGTTTGCGAAAAGAACAGTATGGAAACGTAATAAGCATTTCTATGTAGATGATGGCTTGATCTCTGTACTGTCTCTTGCTGAGGCTTTAGACTTGTTTCAAAGAACACAAGCCTCACTCGCTGAATCCAATTTGCACCTGCATAAGTTTGCTTCTAACACACAGGTAGTCATGCAGACCTTTTGCCCTGAGAACTGTGCACTACTCGTTAAAGACTTAGATGTAGGTGGTGAAGAAACACAATCCCAGCGAAGCCTTGGCCTCATTTGGGAAACAACAACGGACACATTCACTTACTCGGTAGCTATCACAAACAAACCATTCACTTGCACGGTGTACTGTCTTCCGTTAACAGTGACTTTGATCCACTGGAGCTATTGCCACCTGTCACAATCCAAGGAAGAGCTCTACCCAGAATGCTCACTTCAGAATGTTCAGATTGGGACACACCCCTACCGGAGGACAAACAAAGCAAATGGCAAACATGAAAAAATTATCTTCAGGATCTAAAAGAACTCCATGTTCCTAGAACCTACACACCTACCTCATTCAGTCAAGCAATGCACAAAGAACTGTATATATTTTCTAATGCATCAACTAAGACAGTAGGAGCTGTCGCCTATTTAAAAAAATTGCAAAAGATTCGGATTTATAATGGGCAAAGCAAAGCTAGCTCCCCTGTCAGAACCTACTAAACCAAGACTTGAGCTGTACTGAAATGGCTGATCTCATTCAGGATGAGTTGGACATTGTGATGCAGTGCACTTTTATACAGACAGTAAGGTAGCATTAGGCTCTACATATAGGTTCTACATATACAGTATGTCTTCAACAGAGTACAGCACATTTGCCAGTCCTCGAAGTCAGAACAGTGGCACTATGTGTGCACAGAGGAAAACCCGGCAGACCATTCGTCAAGGTCATTGTCAGCAGCTCAGCTTGTGAGATTATCATGGTTCACTGGACCATCCCTCATACACCGACCTCCTGCAGCGATAACACAAGTAAGTGGAATGTTTGACTTAATTAAACTAGACAAAGACTCAGAAATAAGACCACAAGTCAAAACATATGCCACTCATCTCCAAGTACTTGGTGATAAACGCTTTGAGCACTTTTCTACATTTAAGTCCTTAGTCAGAGCTTCTTATCCATGTTGCAAACTCCTTCAATGGCACTAGCCGAAACAAAGGCTGGCACAGATGCCACCCACCATAAAATCCAGAGTAAATGGCTTAAGCACGAAATTTCATCCTTAAAGAAACACAAAAGTCCTGCTTTGAAAAAGAACTTTCTGCCCTTAATGTCGGCAATCCATTCTCGAAGCAGAGTGCCCTACAAAAGCTCAGCCCAGTCTTACAGGACAGTCTAATTTCTGTTGAAAGATAACTCAAACACTTCGAAATCGGAAGCTTTGAAAAGAGCCCAGTAATTCTCCACAAAAACAGTTATGTCTCCATTCTGCTCACTCGTCATCACCATGAATGAAACACCAAGGCCGTTATCTGACAGAAGGAGCAATCAGAGCTGCAGGAAAACAAGAACAACAACGCATGGCGAATCTACCACCTGAGCACAGCAACCTATGTCGAGATGAACCAGGGGTATACAAGCTGAAAGTAAGAGGTGGGCCATCATGTTTACCTGCATGATTTTGAGAGCCGTGCACCGTGAGGTAATTGAATCTCTAGACACATCCAGCTGCATAAACGCCCTAATAGCTGCTATCTGATCATGGCACCAATTTTATTGGAGCTTCAAAGGAACTAGGTATGGACAAAACAGTGCAAAGTTTCCTAAAAGACCAAGGTTGCAGCTGGGAATTCAATCTGCCACATGCCTCCAATATGGGATGTTTTTTGGAGTGCATGATCTATACAATCTTTGACTCCATGCTACTACAAAGTAAGGTACACCTGGTACACAAAGTGTTATGCACATTTATGGCTGAAATTACAGCCATCATAAATGCAAGGCCACTCATCCCAGTGTCCTCAGATCCAGAGAACCCCTTTATCCTATCCCCCTCAATGCTCCTTACACAAAACTCTTGCCTTTTACCACCACCTGGAGCCTTCCTGGACAAAGACATTAACACTAAGCAATGGAGATAGGTCCAGGTTGTAGCTGATCAGTTCTGGACACGCTGGAGAAGAGATTATTTGCCTGCATTACAACAAAGACAGAAATGGATTGCAGGAACCTTCATGTTGGTGACCTAGTTCTGCTTAAAGACAAGCAGACGTAACAGCTGGCCCATGGTGAGGGTTACTGCCACATTCCCAGGCAAGGACAATTGGCTAAAGGCATCTGTCCAAGGCTTATATAACTTACAAAATGCATAATATGCAATTTTACAGAACATAAAATGGATATTAAGTGTCACATGCTTGTACATGCAAAACGCCTAAAAAGCCAAAGAAACGGTTGAAGTGGTCTTGGGTCTTGACATGAACTCATCTTCAGTTGGACTTGACTTCGACTTACGCACTGTTGACTTGGTTGTGACTTTGTCTCAGATAGTTTGGTCTTGGACTTGCATTAGACACAACAAGAGTGGTCTTACAATTAAATGTACATTAATCCATTTAGCATACAGTTACAGTTTACAATCTAAGCAAGTCTTGGTTAAGGGCCTTGCTCAAGAATTGTGGAAGTAGTGGGATTTCAGACATAGACCATTTTATTCACAGTCTAGTACACCACAATCTCGGTTTACTATATCCCTACATTCTGCCTTTAGCACATTCATTATCACACAGAAAGTAAGCAACACGAAATATAAGTTCCTATACTTTTATATAAAGGCTCACCTAGATGTGATGAGGCTATGACATGCTGCTGCATTCTCATTTTCTCATGTAGGATAAGCACTAGCTAAACTGGTTGCATTGTGAAGAAGAAAACTTTAAAAAAACTGTTATCAGGACCACTGCACTTGCCAGTAGAAACCATCCAACACTACTATAGCAATTACATTTTTGCAAATGAATTTGCAGCAGGCAATGTTTTCTCCCATTAGCATGGTGCTGCATCCAATTTATCTGTCTTTGATTGGATATTTTGTTGAGGATACGGAGCAACGCTGGACCATTGTCTAGCTGAATATATGGATTGCTGCATCAATAGAAGAGTAATTAGTAAAGCACATTTGCATAGTCTTAATCTGTTTAAGACGTGAATCCACACACATACAGTATAACATACAAAAGACAACACACTTTTTATAAGGCTGATTCCCCTGTGAGAAAACAACTGAGGACAGAAAAACAGGAATATGCTTAAAATATATGCATGCTGAAAATATTGCTTAATAGTTATAAAATTCTGATAGCACTTGTATGAAGTCATGCATAAATACATCGATGTTAAAGAACTGTAGATGTTTTGTTTAATTAAATCCATCCATCCATCTATTATCTACTGCTTAATCCACACGGCGTCACAGGCCAGCCGGTGCCCACCGGGTACCAGGGCAGGAACAACCCTAGACAAGGCACCAATCCATTGTAAGGTACACACACACACACACACACACACACACACACACACATAGTCACTTCCTATGGCATATCTGCATTCCAAGTTCTGCAGCAAGCTGAGATTCTTTCAGGGTGCCTTATTTATTTTGTCAACGAGTGTAAATACCACACTATTTCATGCTATGTACATAACAGCACACTGTTACTATGTGTAAACAGAAATATATCTGCAGGTCTTATTTACAAGTGAACATAGTAGCTTCATTTCATGACATATATTAACACAGCAATACAAACAAGGCAAGTAAAACTGATGGTCTACTTTTTTTGCTTACTACTACTACTACTACTATTATTATTAATAATAATAATAATAATAATAATAATAATAATAATAATAATTTTGGAAATGAGGTGATAGTGTCAAATACTGCACTTAAATTTAATAAAACAATAAAAAAAACATCCATTATCTGATTATATTAATAAATCATTAGTTACCTTAATTAATCCTGTTTCAGTAAAAAATTGCAAATGTGAAAAACAGTTGCTATAAAATCCAACATTAATTTACATTATTTAGCAGACGACCTTATCCAGAGCGACTTACAACTGATACACTCTTACAATTCAAGCAATGGTGGGTTAAGGGCCTTGCTCAAGGACCCAGCTGTGGCAGCTTGGCAGAGGTGGGATTTGAACCTTGGACTATCAGGTCCAGAGTCCAGTACCTTGACCGCTAGGCTACCGCAGTCCGTATCATTTGCCTGTATGACCATGTGAAGACAATATGACCATATGAACCTCCAATAACTACATTAGCACAATATGACCATATAAAATATGACCTTAATATAACCTAAAACACACATGAGCACGGGACAGACATATAGAGCTTCCCAGAACAGTAAGCAAAAAAGTGGATTACGCTAAAGTCCTTGGTGCCATGGTGCTAAACCTTTGTTGATCTATCACAGGGCATTTCAGGAACACTAAGTGCTTTTAGACAATCCAATCTAAAGGGATGCCAGGACATCACAGGACATCTGACACAGACTCTGTCACACAAACACACACCACATGTAATTAATAGTTTTGGGAAGAAACAAAAATAAGAAGACAAGCAGAGTGGCAACAACTATGCACGGAACATACATGGATATGGCAGAACATGTCAAGCTTCACAAAAACAATGCCATATTGCCAGGAGCCAACTCGGGTTGCAAAATCAACAAAACTTGTCATACTTAGTGTCACATCGATGTCTGTTCAATGTTACATCTTCAGACTTTTAGATCTAAGAAATTCATTTAGATCAACAGCCTATTCAATTTTATTTATATAGCGCTTTTTACAACGGAGCATTGTCTCAAAGCAGCTTTACAATATTACATTATCTAAAGAGGCCAAGCCCAAGTTGAGCAAACCTAGGGCAGCAGTGGCAAGGAAAAACTCCCTGAAAGTAGTAGGAAGAAACCTCAGGAGGACCAAGACTCAACAGGGCACCCGTCCTCCATGGGTGGCCTAAATGTTAATTAAATAAATACTTAAAAGTATATTAAATTATAGCAAAATTAGGTAAATAATTTAAATTAATAAAAAATTAATAATAAAATTTAAATTAGTAATAAAATAAATTATCAAACAAATAGATTACAAAATGATTCCTTAGTGGGAGGTCCTTGGAGGCACATCGTCTCCTAATGTCCAACCGTTGGAGGGAGTTCCTGCACTCTGGTGGGACTGGTTTTTGTTGATGGAGACCAGCGAAGCAACGCCCAGCCGGAAGAACCTCCAAGCGTGTGGTTCCGGAACTGGTACCGGAACATCAGCTCTGAGAGAAAAGAGAAAATGTAGTTATTCATGCACAAATGTAGTCGGTATGTGTCATTTACAGTACTTGACAAGCCTTCTGGTAGTAATAACCGACGTGAAGGGAGGAAGCGCTGAATAACTAATAGTTTGTTTATATACATATATTTGAGTGTATGTATCGGGCAGCACAGTGGCTTGGAGGGTAGAAACGCCACCTCACAGCAAGAATGTTCTGATTTCAGTCCCAGGATGGAGCAGCCTGGGACATTTCTTTGTGGAGTTTACGGTGTACATGTGGGTTTCCTCCGGTTTCATCCCATAGTCCGAAGACTTGCGCCTTAGGTTAATTGATTAAATAAATTTGGCATTGACTTGAGTGTATAGGTGACTAGTCTTGAGATGACCTTGTGCATAGATATAACCTTTTGTGTGTCGCTGGAATGACGACTCATGCATATCGCAGTATTAAACGAACAAAATGTAAATTAATTGAATCCATTTCAGACCCCCAGAAAATCCACACTGTATAATCTCTTGTATGGATTAATGGAGTTATATTGTACAGGTGAACCATAATTTACAATAGTGATATGTTCTAAAAACACTGTCAAAAGTTAAATATATCATGAACCGATGAGTTTATTTTAAGTCGTATCATAGAAGAGCTTCTTACACGTTAACACTTGCATTAAAATATCAAAATGTAATGTAATTTAGTGAGTAATGTATTAAAAGTAAAACATAAAAGCAAAACACTTGCTGTACTAGTGAACTCATGGTGCTAGCATAGCTGCTAAGCTACCTGCAGCATGTGTTTTTGAGCATTTAGTTTTTTCCTTTTGGTTGACTTTTTAAACAGACCATTAGGACCCAATACTATAGATGCAAAAATAAAGAAAAAAAAGATAGACACGGGAGATCTGGACAAGCTGGTAAACTATAAAATGCTTCATATGTTCCTTGATGTTTTAGGTGGGGATCTCCATTATCATCTCTCACAGCATGGAGTGTTCAGTGAGAAGGATATGCGCTTCTATGCAACTGAAATCATTTTGGGCTTGGAGCACATGCACAATCGATTTGTTGTGTACCGAGACCTTAAGGTAAGGGGGAGTTTTGTATCATGTGATTTGTAGCCAAGCATACTTTTTGTCACTCAAGACCTTTTGACCTCTGCTATCTGATATGTGAAGTTCTTTGTGGAGTGTTCGGTTCTCAGTAATGCCTTAAATGAGATTAGCACAAGATTAAAGCGGTTTCTAATGAGCTGCTTAGTCTCATGTGTTGGGCCACATAAGTGGGGTGAATTGTGCATTTCCTAATATGTTTCAATCCTGCCTCGGTTTAATCGTTAGTTAGTCTAAAACCTCACAACAATAGACAGGTCTGTGATGAGTGATTCTGCAATTTTATATTACAAATCATTTAAATCAAGTAGTTGCTTAAATTTATTGCCTATCAATAAATACAATTGTTTCTTCTAGACAAACTTGTGTACAATCAAATCCCACCTCTGCCAAGCACTGTTTGGTATCAGTTGAAAGTTGCTCTGGTTAAGGGTGTTTGCTAAATGACATGAATGCACTGTTTAAAAGCCGCATTGCGTTCTGTGTTATTGATGGTAAATAGATATTCTTATAAAGGGTATTTTCACAAGGAAAGTGTACAAATGATACGCAAATGCGTCAGAGATATCGCTGGAAACACAAGTGCAGGCCTAAACTGTAAATGCACATGCTAAAGCTTTTGTAATTAATTATCAGTCGTATCTTCATCAATCGTTTTGGAACTGAGAGAGCTGGAACTTTTAAAGTGCTGAATACTACGATCGGCTACTTGTTTAATATGAACTTTCTGTATAACAAAGTTGTACTCTTTAACTTGAATAATAAATTATAATCAATATTTGTGAAGAGACTGTCTTGATTAACATTAACACCCAATTTGCCATGGTAGAACCCAGATATATTAAAACATGCAACATTATTTATTTCTGTTAATCCCAATCTGTCAACATTTAAGAAGGTCAGTTATTACATCTCTAATATTTATATTTTGTAAATAGTCGATTTATTTATTTACAAATTATCACTTCCATGTCACGCTGAATTAAATCATGAACTTTTTTACTGGTCTCTGAAAAAAGGACTGCTGTTTGTGGGTTGGGAGCGTGGAGGCTTTTGTGACATGTACTAAAATGCCGATCCACATTGTGCCTGTTCTTCCCAATCATTATTAAAATGGAACGATTTTTGATTTTCTGCCATGTTTTAAAATAAATAAATAATCACACCTCACTTACAACCATAGCTGTGCCCGCAAGCTTGTCTTAGCTAAGTTTGAGATGGAGGTCTTGCATGCGATATTTATCTTTGACCACAGCCAAAATTGTTTATTTTTAGATTCAGTATTGACATTTTAAAATCTTCACGAATGCAAAAGCTATAGAATAAAAAAACAACAACAATACAATTACATTAAATCTTTAGACGGCACTACAAGGTACTATTTTTGCAAATACCCTGCTAACCCTGAGCTAGATGAATCTGAGCCCGAACGACTAAATGTGAACCGGCTTATGTAAGTGTAGATGAGAGAAGAATATACAGGTAGTTGTGGGACAAACAAAGGAGTACTACTTACACTATTACAGACACACATTTGCAGTGCCATTTACAGCAACAATGTAAACACATCAACCAATGTAGAAAAGTATCTAGTCCAAAAATGAGCTACATTCACATATGACTGGCTCTTAAACTTCTGCCTCTGCTTGTAGATCCGTTGACTGGTTTTTGAGGTGACCGTGCTGATTGGTTCAGAGTTAAATACCAAATATTTATTGCCTTTGATAATTTATTGTAATTGTTGAGCACAGTTTTTAAAATAATGGTTGGTAAACATCTCATATCTAAACTTATATCAACGCTGCTCAGCAATGGTATATCAAATACAGGTGCACAATAGCATTTTAAATAAAACATAGAAACCTTGACCAAATGAAACGAGAGAGCTGAAAGTGGTATCTCACGCATGCTGCAGTTCTAGAGATGTGAGACTTTCTAAATGGGATCTGTTTTGTGGTTAATTCTCAGTCTTTTCTAATCTGGTTCTGATTTAGACTTTTTAAAAAAGCTTATCTTCTTTTTTTTCTTTTATAAGCCTGCCAACATCCTCTTAGATGAACACGGCCATGTTCGTATCTCTGATTTGGGCTTGGCCTGTGATTTTTCCAAGAAGAAACCCCATGCCAGTGTGTAAGTGCATTCCTTGATATTCCTTGTAAGCACAAATGACACAATAGTTGTTTAATCATCTGTGATATAGACATTACTGTAGAATACTGAAGTATACAGAGATAAGTGTAGTTATTGTTTAGTCACTTTATTAGAGCATTATCAGCTCATAAACCAGGGTTGTATAAAGTACAATTTGCTCGTAGGTCGCTGTTTTGTGGTCCATGTTTGTTTAAACACACGAGGTCTGTCACATCACATGCACACCCATTGTTCTCTGGTTTGGAAGGGTATCAGCCAAGAAACTACTTCAGTGAAGACAAATCGAAAAGAGTACTATAGACTGACGGATCTGTAAAGTTAATCATTTTTGGGTCCAGTCAACAGTATGTTATATGGTCATATACTATTGCTAAAATTACACATCTAATGGTGGATTTTTTTTAACGTTACTATAGACCAGTGAACACAAACTCAGAAAGGCTGAATATAGAAGGTGTAAATATGGTGTAAAAAAAAGTAGAAAAAACATGCAGTGCATTTTATAAATAAAGTTGAAATAAATAAATAAAATAATTATTTTTATTTATTTAAGTAATTCCCTTTTGTTCCTGTAAAATGTATGTGCAGCTTTATAGTCCTGGTATATTACGACTGTTTTCTTACTTTAACACAAACACAGATGTTACAGATAAAGCATAGTTTTTTGCATGTTAAACACATTGAAGAATGTATGCATAAAATGCACAGAAAATGTATATTATACTGTATTTATTTCACTTGTTGTTAAGGAATTCTTCTTAGAATCTGTACGTTTCTTTAAATCGGAAAGTATTTGTTGTTACGCTTGCACCATCCAGACACGAGGGCACTATAGATGGAGCCAGTTCTTTAAGGAGGCCACTTTCAACAAAACCTCTGTACAGGGGGAATACTGGTAGCTGTAGGTTATTGAGGGACTTTGAATCAGTGGGAATAATGTAAGAGTGTCTGATATTAGTTAGCTAAAAACACTGTTAATGATTTAACTGTGCTACTAATGCAAAAACCTTTTAGTATTATGTTATCTAGCACAGCCAGTATATTTGCACACACACACTCTCACACAAAAGCAGAGCTGGTCGCTGGTTTTATGTGTGCCAAGATGGCAAATTTATGTAATTGGATCTCATATCCAAATTACACATATAAATATGTATATATAAAAGGTTTAATTATTACGGGCTATCATGTTAGTACTAACAAGCATCTCTTAATCATGGTGCACTGTTTCCGTTGCATGTATTAAAATTATTGCCGCCGCTGATTCAGAGGATTATTAAATGTCATGAAATCACAGAACTCTGGGAAAAGAGGGCTTCAAATTTGAAACGACAGATGGAGAGCAACCATCTTCATCAATACTGTTCATGGACTTGTGAGAAATCTATCAGCTAAATCCTTCAGTTGTTCTCTAATGGTGTTTTTTGTTTGTGCTTGTTGTTGTTGTTGTTATGGAAACAAATCTTTTTGTTTAAAATATACTGCTGAGAGGTAGGAACTATGTTGCTTTCAATGGTAAAGTGGCTATTTGTGCTTTTTGCAGAGGAACCCATGGATACATGGCACCAGAGGTCCTGCAGAAAGGGACAGCATATGATAGCAGTGCTGACTGGTTTTCCCTGGGTTGTATGCTCTTTAAACTTCTACGAGGGTGAGAATTTTCTTGCATATAACAATCATCAATACCTCTCCATACAGTTGTGAATATAATGAAATTTAGATATACATTTATCGTCTGAAGAAAAGTCGTGTTGCTTATAGCTTGTAACGTTTTTTTTAACATCTGCATTTCGTGTGATCTTGGACATTGACCTAAATGGACCAGACATTTCCAAAGTCTTTTTAGACCAGAGAATGTAAATATTAAGGGTATTTTTCACAAGGAAACCCTTGTGTAACTGCACTTACCTGTAGCTATATTATCATTTATGCAACACTTAGTTAATTGGCTGAGAAGTGTTATCACCGGGCTAATGTTTTAGTTTTTTCACGCCAAAAATGGTATCACTTTACTGACACGTTGCCAAGTAACGGCAAGCGCACCGTCGGCCTGTCAGTACTTAAGTGTAATGGCTTTACACAGTTTATGAGTAGTTGAAAATTGTTTGTGTTTGACGCAAGACCAAATATTTACTAGAAGGTTCAAATCCAAACATGAGCCTGCTGAACTGGGGTAGATTACCAAGTACTAGGGATGTAAAGATGCAGCACAAAAATGGCACAATGTGCATCGTGGAGATTGATGATGTCACATGCGCTGTTTATTAAGCAATCTAATGCAGCAACAAATCATACCTCATGCTCCTGTACACATTTAAAACTCATCATGTTTTGTTTTACTTGCAAAGATTCCCTTTGTTTTAAATTCTTATAAGAAAAATACACGTTTTGAAATTGTTGCTCTGGGAATTAGAAATGATTGTTTCCACTCAGTTATATGGTTATAAGCTACAATAGAGGTTTTATTTATTTTTATTTATTTTTATACTTTTGTAACTTTGTTACTTGATATTTCTATTAATTGCAGGGGACTAAAGTTTTGTGTGAAAGGAAGAAAGCGTTAATCATTCTGCATCTTTTATACATTAGAAGTAAAAAAGCAATGTCTTTTATTGAATGTAAAGTTGATAATCTTGAGAAAATCGAATTGTGAACTCAGTGTCATTGTCACCCTCCTACCAACTAATGGTAAAAGCTTTAAGAAATAAAGCAAGACTGAACATACATTGCTCACATGTAGTGGAATTAAGGAACATTTCAAAATGAATATAAAAATTGAAATTTCAATAAACAAAATCGATAGAAAAGCAACTGAAAAGTCAAAGTTGTTTGATTAAGCAAATGAGATGCGAACTCAGTTATGTTAATTGAGTAGTAAGTGATATATTCATGGGGGTGAACAGAAGAATGTTACTGGATGACAGTGCCCCCACATTCACTGTTCAGTAGGGTGCATGGTCAAGAGTGAGAAAACAAACTGACAGTGATGGGGCATGGACAGGATCAGATTGTCCAGCAGCTCTTATGGGATCCTCTTCATGTTCATTTTGAAATGTCCCCTAATTATTGTGTGCAGTGTATTTAAAAAAATCTTTCTTAGACATTTTCATGTTATGTAAGTGAATTTCCCTGTTTTCAGTTTTGTCAAATGATGATACAGGTTTCACGAGTGCATTTTTGTAGTTTTATGATCATTGTTTTGTTCTCAGAACCAACCATTAAAAGCTTAATATTTGACCTTTTTTAAACTGGTTTTCTGCTTCTATAGTGTATTGTCAAGTACATTTTTTTGTTAGATAGAACATGTTAGATACAAACTCTAGACTGGAATGATTGTAAAAAGGTAAAATGAAGTTGAAGTGGAAAATAGTATTTTGGGTTGGGGGAGAGACATGTCAAGTTTAAGAAAGTTCATTACTTTATTAGTAGTTTCAGGAAGTCTGCCTACCGATTTATTTCTGTCTCTTTTCTCTCTGTTTCTTTCATCCTGTTTTCTGTCTTCGTTTTTAGTCTATTTTCTTTTTATTATAAGTTCATTCTTCCTACAGTTCTCTCCCTCTGTTTCTTTCCTGTAATTAATCTATAATCTATGATCTATAATCTATAATCGAGCCGTTTATAAATAATAACAGGATCCTGTCCTTTGTTTTTCCTCTGTTGGTAGAAGTCTAGAAATCAGACCTGTTAGATTTTACTCAATATTAATGGAAATAAACTTTATTCTGAATAAATTAAAGTGGATTAATCGATGTATTGAGTGTTGATTTTTCCGTACAGATCCATTCTGTAGGGACTGAAGTTTAGATGATGATGATGAGGTTTAGAATGGACCGGTTTTATCTGTAATCTGTACGTTAATAAATTCCTTTGGACAGGTTTTCCTTTGAAGTAAAAAAGAAAGGCTTTTGGTTTTATTTAAAGCAGTAACCTGAGCTTCTTTCTGCTCCGTCACTCAGCTGTAACGTGTTTAGACTGGCTCTTAATTCATAACAAACACACCAGCCTTCCTCTGGACACTACTGTATATTATAGACGGGTCCAAACGTGTCCCCTCTCACATCACACCTGAGTCTAATATCTCCACATCACTACCACCTCATGTGGGTTTGGTATGAGAGTAGAATAAATCGTAAGGTGTATCTGATAGAAGTGATGTTATTGTTACAGGGTAGAGAGAGGACGACGACTGTCGTTAATAACAGGTGGTCCGGTCACATTTTTGGCTGGCTGACAGTTTTCACTTTCTTCTTTTAAAAATGTCCAAAACATGAACGTGTCTATCTTAAAAACATTCCGTTTCATTCCAGGTTTCGGCGTAAACATCGGCCCTCATGATGCAATCACCTAAAACCCAAACTCCTGTAGGTACAGGCTTTTGTTCAGGGGTCCAACAGCAGCCACTGTGCTAACACAGTCCCCCCGGTGCCCCCATAATCCCTCTGTGTGTGTTTACCATGGCTTACACTAGTACCACAACAGACAGGAAGTGAGAGGATTGGGGTTTAAGCCTGACTTAAGTGTGGTTGATCTGTATGAACTTTAATCACTGATCCCATACAGAGCTAAACCCACTGACATGGCAACCCAACACACTTCATCATTATCATTTATTTTCTCGTTATCTGTAGCTCATCATCACTTAGTGTGTGTTATTATTAAACAAAAAAATACTAACGATGCTCAAATCTACCACCTCATCTCTATTCATTATTATTATTATCATCATCATCATCATTATTAATCATTATCATTTATTTTTATTATTATTTTTAATATTATTACTGTTATTATTAAATATTATTATTATTATCATCATTATAATTACTATTATTATTATTATTATTATTACTATTATTATTATTAATTATTATTATTATCATCATCATTAATTATTTTCATTTATTATTATTATTATTATTACTATTATTATTATTATTATTATTATTATTAATATTTATTATTATTATCATCATCATTAATTATTATCATTTATTATTATTATTACTATTATTATTATTATTATTAATTATTATTATCATCATCTT
>JAUZSU010140175.1:0-15624 GCA_034780255.1 Parotocinclus maculicauda | reverse complement strand
TAATCTTCCTAGATGTTGGGGGGAAGGGGAGGGGTCTGTCGGCCCACAATTCACCCAAGCTGTTCATCCTCTCCTTCGTAGTCGCTCTGGATGGATGGTCTAGGATGAGGTCGTGTGCTGGAGGGAGTGTGGAGGGTGTGAGGGGGAATACTCGGCATATTTACTGTCACCGCAGGCCGAACCGCAAACGTCATGACGAATTCTGCTGGAGTAATGAAATGAAACCACAAAGCACCTGCAAGTTTTCGAACAAAATCAGTTCTGAGACTTTGGGGATTATGGGTAATTGTGTGACCCCCGGAGAACAGGACATAATGGATATCACTTCGATATCACACTTTCTACCCGGTCTGTCAAAACCCGAATAAAAACCAACCTGAATATGAGATCAAATCTTAAAAAACACTTTTCTGCAACATCCTTAGAAAAGGACACGATGTAAAAACGTGGGCATATTCGAAACGATAATTAAACTGCTAAAACATAAGAATGTGCAGAAGCTTTGCAAAAGGTTAAACCAAAGCCTCACGTTCAGCCCCAGGATCTACTTGGACCTGCGTTCGCATTTGACCGTGGGGGAACAAACTAGTGACTCGACCTCACAAAACCCACCGACTCGGGACATATTTCATGTTACCAGAGCGCACCATAAAAGGAAAGGACGTCCCGTTTACACAGCGGAGGACTATGTTGGGAAACGGCGGCCCTCGTCGGCAGGACCCGGCGCTAATGGCCTCCTGAGGAATGCGCTCGTAAAGTGATATTGCAATTAGGGATTATTGTCTTTGCATAAATTTGGGAGGGTTGCAGCAGAGGGGTGATCCCTCAGGAGGGAGGGGAACAGAGGGCCGATTTAAAGACATGGCCAGGCCAACTTGGCCATCCCAGGAGGAGTGTGAGGAAGCACACACACACACACACACACACAAACACACTCGTCCGGCCCTCAAGCTCAGGACCACCTATCAGGAAGAGACTCAGCCTGGTGTAACTTTCCTGAGAGGCTCTAAATCCACATCCAGGATCTAATCTGAGAACGTCTGACTCCACACACCCAAAGTGAGTCCAACAGCGATGCAACAGCGACCCCTACCTAGCCCTGTCCGGGGCACGCTCATACCGTATCGAGAAAAAACAATCATCCGGAACAAGTCAAGTAAATTTTAGAGTTTAAGGGTCTTGATCAGATCCAAACAGTGGCTTTTGGACAGTCCTGGACCCTTGAAACCCTGGACCTTCTGGGTAGTAGTCCAGTTTTTTTTAGTCCAGAGTGTTTTTTCAGATTAATTTTCTCATTTTGGAGAACGGCACAGGCGTAAAAGGTGCTCTGATCGGCCAGCTGGGTCACTATTATAACACCAAGGGATGATCCTCCTCCCTCAGACATGTGAGCATGTGAGCTCAGGTTTTTTTAAGGTAGTGTGCAGTTTGACTCCTAACATGGATCAGATTTACCTTTCCGATCCGGGTGACGATCAGATAGGTTCAGTGTAACTAAATGAAGTCAAATTAGGAAATAATTCCATACCCGACCCCCCGTCCAAAAAAAAAAAAAAAAAAAAAGCCTCGTCTCTAAGCGGTGCATCTGCAGCATATTGTGTGCAATATGAAAAGAACAAAAAGCTTTGTTTACATGAAGCTCTTTCACATGAGAAACGCGTTTCTGGACGTACAGCGAAGTGTACTGAAATGATTTTATATTGTAATCACTCATACTCTGCAGATGCGTTGGACAGAAATGAGAGTAACAGGACCGGGGTGCGTGCGCTCGGCCGCTTGTTTATTGGGCCGTTTCCAGGAAGCACCGACAAAGTCCATAACAGGGATCAGATTACAGACTGACAAGGAACGACATGAATAATCCATTAACAAACGACGAACACAGAGTATAAATACAGCGCGACCTCAAAGGCCTCTGCTCCGTATTATATGTCTTCTTTGGTCCAGACCTACACACCTAATGCCAACTCCAAGTCCACCAGTCAGGTCACGCAAGCTTTCTTCTTTTAGCCCCAGTTTTCAGTGCTGTTCCTCCACGACCAAGGTCAACGTGTGCCCTACCATGCCCAAATGTGTGTGAAATTCCCCGGTCTTACACAGGTTTCTGCGAAGGTGTAAACATCGGCCTACTTAAACCTTACCTACGCGTCGAATTCGATACGTTTATTGGTCTTTTTAAACGAAATAACAACAGGATATAAAAATATGGGAAAAGGTTGGCCAAATTAAAAAGGTATAATACTGCCTTTAGTGCTATTTATGTCATACTTTGATGTTGTTGTTTTTTTTTACACTTTTTAAAATTTATTTCATTTTTTAAAATGTTTTTTAGTGATTTTTGTTTTAGTTTTATTCATCTATTTAATTTATTTAGGTTTATTTTATCAAGGAATAATTTGTATTATCATTTGTAATGATTTACAGTCATTGTATTTTTGTTTATTATTTGTTTTATTTATATGTAAAATGTATTGCTTGACTATTTAAATTCTTATATATATATTTATATATAATTATTATACTATATATATATATATATATAATTAGTTTATTTTATTTTAAATGTATTTTATTTTTTTTAATTTATTTTATAATTTTATTATTATACTTTTATATATATATATATATATATATATATATATATATTATTTATTATAAATATTTAAATATTATTGTTATTATTAAGATTATTTACTATATTTCACGTGGCAGGAGTGATGAATGCTGGGAAACGTCACAAAGTTAAGAAATAAACAATATAGCAGTAAAACTTATGGATTTTTTTAAGAACGTATTCTCATCGTAAATCAAAGAGCACATGGATTTTTTTTTCAGATAATTCAGACTCAGATAATTTAGACTCAGATAATTCAGACTCGGATAATTCAGACTCGGATAATTCAGACTCTGTAAGTTGGACACATAAAACTTGAATAAGTTCTTATGGTTTCAAAACGGTGGATCGTCTGAATTCCCCCCAATATTTTTTTTTTTACTGTTTTTAAACCCGTACACGACATTCGGAGAAAGGCGTCGCATTTCGTTCCGTTTCCTGTAACCGCTGTGTACTTAACGTATAAATCAACACAATGTGGAATTTTACCAGGGGTGCCAAAACTTTTCCTACGCAGCCAGGACGCTTTGGTGCTTGTCGAACCCACAAAAGCAAACACGCACACGCAAAGACACACAGACGCACACCTGAAGAACGTCTACATATCTATGGCTCGACTCCAGGAAACGGTTTTTAATGGAGTGTGTTTTTATTGTGTCGTGCAAGTTGGAACACGAGAACCAGTCCATTCATGGGAAGAAGCTTCTTCACCCGTCCCTCCTCTGGAAAGAGAAAAACAAGCACGTCCAAACTGACAAAAACCAGACATTCGAGTCATTTTTCCGAGCGAGTGAAAGGCCAGGCCTCTGTTTTTGGAGCTAATGCTGTAAATGCTAATGCTAACACGTTCTTCAAAGCGCCCCTCACACCACGCGGCACGCCAGCCGGGGCGCCCCGTGCTCCTCTGATTTACCGTCAGGAACTCTGAAAAATCGCTGAAGATTCATGAGCTATTAGCTAGCCATCTGCTAAACGATGTTGAAATGACGTCCTACAGGCAAGCCATAAATCATTTTTCCTCTCGCTCTCACACACACATCCAAGTTTACACAGCCTTCATACACACACACACACACACACACACACACGAACACACACTTTGTTGCTTTAAATGATCAGTAATTTATGGAGGCCTGTAGTCTAAGGTGACAGGAGCACGCTGTATGCTAAACACTGCAGTCAAAGAAAGAGCTCGCCCCATAAATCAAAGCTGGAGCCGACCCCAAAATGTAGCACATGCATATAAAAACAGCTTAGCTTAGCATAACAACTAGCGGGATCGATCGCCAGGGAGCTCTTTGCCCGTTAAGAAGGCAAAAAGATGAAATAAAGGGCGAATCGACAGCATTTTATTTCAGAAACAAAAGCTAAAACGGTAGATCTGAATACCCCAGTAAGTAATGGGTGAGGGGGCGTGTCTTTAAGGCCATGTTGGATCATGGGTAAGTTTTTTTTTAACATGAAGGTGGTCATGTAGGGTATCAAAGAAGATCAGAATCGTCTCCGGAATCGACTGGTGCGATCGGATTTGCAATATCTGTTGTGGTTTAAAAGTTATCAGCACATATACGGTAAACTTTGATTGCTCGTCACAGCCAAGTGATTCTGTACGGGAAAATCTGATGTCCTGCTGAGCTTTCTGTCCAAATCTTAGCCTTAACTGTTTCTGTACGAATGTAAGAATGTAAATTCTGATCGATAGCAAAGGGTCTGAATAGAAAAATCAGCTTTTTAATAACAGCTATGATTTTCCACAAATCTGCAAATAAAATTCAGAAGGGTCCAAACGTGCTAAAAGCAGGTGGGTTTTTGAACGTACAAAGACCGAGCAGCAAGCAGAGAAATCCTGTTATGACTCTTAGTGTAGGAACATTTTACGATTAAGATCAAGAGCAGCGTAAATAACACCGATTTCAATCCCGCAGGGTCCAAAAGTGTAATTCTTTAGTCCACAGGACCATGGGATGGGCCTTGAGGGACGCAGACGGTTCTGATGCCAAATTAGTGATGGATGAGACGCCCATGACGGGTGTAGCGATCATTCTGGACAAGAAACCCGATAAACTCAACATCTATAAGGTGTAATTACAATGTTTTCCTGCACTATTCTCGGCTGATTTAAGATTCATTCATCTTTCCCCTGATTTATATGGTCTGTAAATATGTCTGTTCTGTGTGTGTGTGTGTGTGTGTGTGTGTGTGTGTGTGTGGTTCAGCTCTGTCGATGTGTGTGGGTATGTGTGAACTCTATAACGTGGGGTCGTGTTACTTGCGCAGGGGTTTCAGAGCAAAAGAGAAAACAACACCAGTAAAAATTCGAACGCAAGTCAAGTACGATTAAGTTATGATTTAGGGGTTCAAGTTTGGAAGCGTCCCAGTAAAACCCTTTAAATTATTCGATTTGTATATTTTTAGCTTATCACATGGTGTGTAATAAATCTGTAATGTATAAATTAAATAATGGCAATAGACACATTCTATAAGTTGTCATGTTTTATATATACTGCTCACAAAAAAAAGATATTTCATTTTAAAATATCCCCTAATTTTTGTGAGCAGTACACACACACACACACACACACACACACACTTGTCTGTTTTATATTCTCTATTACTGTTCTCTTCATAATGTAGTCTTTCATTGAATACTTAATAATTTAATAATATTTAATTTTGCATTACGAATATAAAAATGCAATATGCTTTCTTTCTCAAACTCAATATTTCCTGTTTTTTTATTAATTTTGCCTCACCTTTTAAGTTCTTCGTCCTTATAAGGAAGTTTTTCCTTGCCACTGTTGCCCTAAGCTTGCTCAGTTAGGTCTTTGGGCTTTGATTTTTATAAATTAACACAAAGTGCTCTGTTGTAAAAAACATAAGTGCTATAGAAATAAATTTGACTTTGACTTTAAGTATCTAAAGTCTGAACACATAATTGTTGTTTTTTGACTGTAGAGCTTATTTAATATGATTTTATTAGTTGGGATGGCTCGTATTTATACTTATTTTATTCATAAACAATTCATTTCCAGTAGATCCTCATGATACATTGCGGTTTCTAAGCTTAAAAAGCTGGATTTTTCATCTACCCGTTCATATGAAATCTCAGATTTAATCTTTTGGCTGATTGATATTTTACCTAATTGACATTTTAGGTGATTATACCCGTCTGAACAACCCGTATTTACTCCTTTTATCTCTGAGAGCTGCTCCACATTACAAAGTGTAGACATGAAAACGTGTTAATGTGGAGACAGGATGTAGATTTGCGTAAGATGCTTATCAGGGATAACTGAATATCTGGCAGCATCCCAACAACTGAAAAACGGCTCTTTAAAGTCGTCATTACTGAACCTGGCCTTCATATCGAGTCTTTGTCATCTGCGCCATCGAACCCGGGACGAGGACGAGATAGAAACAAGTTTCTCTGGTCTGTGAGTGAGGCCAGCGTTGTTCACC
The DNA here is from genome assembly GCA_034780255.1 of Parotocinclus maculicauda. Lineage (NCBI taxonomy): Eukaryota > Metazoa > Chordata > Actinopteri > Siluriformes > Loricariidae > Parotocinclus > Parotocinclus maculicauda. Next base: position 9,551 of record JAUZSU010140175.1, on the reverse strand, counting down.
TCCCTCTCTCTCACTCTCACCCTCGTACCAAACTGCTTATTAGAGGCGTATAAATCCTCGTCTTCTGTACAGAGCCTGAGTGTCGTATTTCATAACTCTGAACCACACACGCACACGCACCGGATGTAGCCCGGAGGGTTTCAGTTTTAAATTACACCCATCAGGGTGCAGACTGAACCTCTGGGCAGTGGATCGGGCCCAGCCGTGCCTCCTGCCTCACCTGAGGTTTGTTATACCGTGTAATAACAGATCCCTGAGTAAAAATATCGGTGAATAAAGTGGGAGAGTTTGTGGTCCCAGTTCTACTTGCGGGACGACAGTGAAAGTGGGTGCATTAGAGGGTTCAGGGTGGCACAACGGCCCCCTAGGTCCCTGGCATGCACGATTCCCAAAGTAGACCAGTTAGTAGTAGAATAAAAAGGGATTTCATGAAAGAATGCAGCAGGTTTAATGATGTCTCTGTTATTTTTTTCACTCCTCACAGGACTGGGGTCAGTGACATCACACTGGGCTTCACTCAGCAATACATGGGGAAACCAAACCCAAACCCGAAAGCATGAAATCCCTAGATTCAAGCAGCACAGCAGAGTAACGAGGGAGTGTTTGGATTGTGTAGGAACATTTCTAATGTCTGATGTCACCTTCATGTCTGAAAACCAGAATTATTAGGGGGGCAGCTATTAATTTATAGCGCTTTCTGACCATTTATTCTCTCCAATCAAAGCCATAGGTGAAGCAGCTGACAAACATTTGATTAAATGTTATTATTATTATTTATCTGATAGATAATGTATCAGATTCTCCTTCATAGACTAAAACCGATCCTTTACATGACCATATATAGCGCTGAGCAAAAGTCTTAGGCCACCGTTACATTTGTTGCCCAGTAACTGACTGCACAAACACAGCTACACTTGACCTGTTGTTTCGTCTACACAAGCTGCCCCAGTTTATTTGCCCTTGGGACCAGAGAAGGAGGTGGACTGTGTTTTTTGTCTTTTTGCAAAGACAATAATACGTTTGTATATCTGTCTTTTGTTTCGGTACCTCTAATCAGGTCTAGACTCGAGTTCTGGCTCCCTCAGCCTCCCGATTGGGTTGAGGGCCGAGCTTGGCAGCTTCCCTGTGTGGACAGTTTGTTGACAGCGTGGGCGCCCGCTGTGCCCCGGCCCTTTGTTCGAGTCCTGCCGTCGCTGTATACAGAAGGTTTGAGCGTTCAAGTCCAATGAAGCTCTTGTGCCACTCTTCTCCAAACAACATGAAGTGGATCTGAAACATCTCCAGACAGCCATGTAAAGGCACTCCTACAGGCTAAAGGTTCAGAAAAGAGCAAACGCACATACAAACGTGATTCAGTGTAAAATAAAGAGCGAAAGAGAAGCCGTTTTTTGAACATTCGGTAAGAGAAATAGAACTGTTTATTCCGTGATGATTCAGAGTAGCTGATCAGTCTGGTTCAGATCTTAAAACCCCTTTTCCCAGCCCAGGATTAATCCTAATCCTGGATTAACAAGACCATCAGTGCCCAATCACACTTGAAATTTCGACTGAATCAAACAGGTTCGATCTACACACGAGAACGAGACTCTGAGAAATGGAGTTCTGATGCCGAGCTCTTCGGTGGAACGATCTGTAACAGTTATATCGTTCTGGGTTTTGCTTCGGGTTTCAATAATAAACTTCTTCTGAACTTCCACAGGAGCGTACATCATTGATTAACAATCTCCCAGCCAGCCAGTCTCAGGTTTAATTCCCCCCAGCGAATACTACTCCCTCCAGACTCCGAACACCGTCCATTTTTCACTTTGGCTTCATCCTTGTAAAATCCAGCTAATTCTCCCTCACTCGTGATAATTCCTACAGATTCTCTCTGACACCGCGCTGGCTACAGGATCTGATTTATATCTGCTGCTCCCAGGAACGAGCCGCCCAAGCCTCATGCAGGTCGCCTCGTCGACTCCCGGCCTCCGCCTGCTCTGGGATGACATCTGGATCTGCTACCATTTCATAGAGGAGCTGAGAAGCGCTCCCCGATTCCACGGTGTAACCGTACCAGCTAACAGCAGCAGCAATAAATCAGGTCTGCTCAACGCTGGGCGAATTTCATCCACGCTGCAGAAATCCTACGAGGTTTACAATCCAGTATAGTTTACTAAAGCTACATTTACTAACATAACAGATCATATAAATACCACAAAAAATCACAACATCATGGTAAACGTCTTTGATATTCACCACAGTGAAAACATTATTACTAATTAGGGTTTAAAGGCGGTCCAGCGCCCATCCCTGTAGAACACCCTGTAGGGTGAGGGCACGGGCACCCTGGGTAGGGCTCGCTCTTTCAGCACCAGGGATAATCCCCTAATCAGCTCCTCCCTCAGGTACAGCCAATAATGTCTGCACCTCCTACATGCCTTTATATCACATTTTACGCATGTTTAGATCTAAAATATTTGGAATATTTTGTTTGAACATATGTGGTTATTTGAACGTAAAAAGTATTAGTCAAATATTTAATTCCTATCATTTTGCTCATGTAAATAATCACGATTCGCTTTAATAGATCCTTTTAAAATGTTCACACATTTAATTGTATTATTTAAAATACAATAAAATTAGCAGGGGAATGTAAATGGGTATATTAATGTTCAAATAAAATGCGTATATGTATATCATTTTTAAAATGTTAATCAAAATTTCCTTTCAACGTCTGTATTTTTATGAAAGGACACTGTTTCTTTAAAAAGCGACTGCCTTTTAATAACTGATAAATGCTGGGTTTTTCAGAATAAAAGAATTGCTTTTAGAAATGTGAAAAGCGATGATAAAATGATCATAATGTTATGTCAATAGGTCTATGTCCATTTAGTTATATTTCCCCCCATAATAATAATAATTTCATTATTATTAAAACTGATTTTACAGTTATATTTGAGATTTATATGAGTTTTAATACATTTTCACTACGTTGGCAGATATGTGCAGATTTTTGAGGCTTTATGTCTTGAAACCTGGCAAGTTAGTTACTAAAAAAAAAAGGTCCTAACTTATTAGACAATCGTTAAAGGATTTCACTAATTAATAACACATTTTACTGCTGATATTTAGGCGCTAAAAAAGCCATACGATCATTTTTTTAATGGTTTTGAATTATACAGCACGTAAATAAAGACGCAGGGTAAAAGATGAAACGTTTGGAAAGAAGAAGAAGAGAAAACACAGAGGTGCTGTTTTAAAAAAAGAGAGAGAAATAACGAGAGAATTATGAACTCCAAGAGTCAGAAAAAGAGCTGAAGATTAGTGGCTCCCAATGACAGAGCGAGTCTGGGTGGGCTCTGTAACGCCTCCCTCAGGCCCCATTCACCAAACAAAAGAGAGAGTAAGTCACTGTGCTTGGCCGACCCCTGCTTTCTCCCAAAAACATGCATAACACACACACACATTCCTCATCACTGCCTCTCTCATTATTGGGGGAAAATTTACAGGGTCATTTATTTAACTGGGTTTTGAATGACATCGGTTCTGCATGAGCTGCTCTAGTGCAAACTCCGAGACTGTGCGGGCCTGAGAAAACACGCGAGAGGATAAATCAGCCGAGCAGATCGAGAGAAAGTGTGTGTTACACAGCGACGGTTCTGCCATCGGTCCAAAAATGGAACGGTGTGTGTGTTACGGACTGCAGGAACGCGAAGAAGAGGAGGAATACGGCACAGCAGGGCTGAAAAAAAACGCCACAGGCACCATGAACCCCATGATCACACACACACACACACACACACACACAATACCCGTACAGGAATTGTATCTTACAGCATACATGCAGACCCACAGCTGACAGACAGAGAGAGGGCTGGGGGGGTAGGGGTGAGGGGGACCACCCACTGACTCTTTGACTGGGAGAAGAGTGATATGACCCCGAGGATTATTGAAGGGCTTCAAACAAACACAACCCACCAGTAGAGGGCGTTACTCTTGCACGCCCGTACAGAATCACGGCACCAGAAGAGCCTGCAGGACGTCAGAGGGTTGATCGAGAAAGATTTGCATGTTCTCGCTTTTCTTCCTACCTCTCCCCGAGATGATGAACCTTCCTAGGAAGCACAAAGTGTACTTCTGTAAGTGTGTGTATAGTTTGGCACGTTCTCCCCGTGCCACATTTTTATGCCTTTTGAGGAATTACCCGGTTTGCGGTTCCGGTTCAAGAGGCAGATCCATCATTTCTGCCAAGAATAAGTGCGGTTTAGCATGTTCTCCTCACGCCTCCACTTTCCTCTGGAACATTGGACGTGGACGTGATCCTTGCTTTGATTGCATCCCCGTGTTTCCTCAAGGTCCTCTGGTTTCCTGCAGCCTCCCACGGAGAGACCTTTTAAGGAACTACATGACTCTTAGATGAGTTCCTGTAAACGGTTCCCCGATGTTTAGGCATGATGCTACCACCAGCATGCTTCAGTGTTGGGAAGTTTACTTGTGCTTGGCGATCTCCAAGTCGTTTTGACCGTTAAAGCAGAAAAAGTCCGACAGCATTAGGACTTTCTGAGTAATACGCTTTATAACACAGAATTATGCTATTATTTATTATAACCGCCCAGTCAGGGGTCTGTGCCCACCATGGGAAGTCTGACTTACCTACAGTTCCAGTAAAATGGCAAATCGAGCACAAAACAATAAATACACAGCACTATAAATAAATACACAGTAAACACGACCTACACGGAACCGCAACTGGATAAACGAGACGGCATAATAACCGTGCTAATTAGCACGAGACTGTAAACTGGCTTAAATGGCAAAATCTGGTAGCAAAGAAAGAAAACAGAAAGTAAACCGAGCAAGAGAGAGAGAGAGAGACAGAGAGAGAGAGAGAGACAGAGAGAGAGAGAGAGAAAAGTCAATGGGTTGTAAAGCAGACATTTTCACTTTGGGTAAGTTCCCTGGCTGGACTGAGCAGAAAACAAGACTTTATCAGCATCTCCAGCTCCAAACGCACCAAAAACAAGCCACAAAACGCACAATTTCGTTCTTTTGTTCCCCAAAACTTGGTGTACGGTCTGTCCCTGACCCCGTCTCACAGTCATCAATCTCCAAAGCTTCCTACTTTCTCCTCTCTCATCCATCCATCCGTACACCCCCTAGGGGCAGTTTCCTTCTCACAGTCCCCCCCTGCCACCACAGATCAACACCCCCTGCCCCCACGGACCACCTTCCAACCCCACAGGCTCTGCCATCCAGAATCCAAAATCCACCTACTTTACTTAAGAGCCCTTATTTATTCACAGTAGGACCCTTAAACGGGGGCAAAAGGGCATGGGTGCCATCCGAGCCACTGACCTTTGTGTTAAAGTCTTACCTGCTAATTGGGATCAGTATCAACTGAACTTATAAAAAAATGTTATTACAATTGATTAAAAATACAATTTCGGCACCCAGGGGCGGGCATGATCATATGCCACCCGTGCAGCTAGCGAGGGCACACACACACACACACACACACACACACACACACACACACACAGCATTCATATGCAGAGAGAGTGAAATCTAAGTTAAATCACATACATGCTACATTATACAGAAATTAATAAAGTGATGGAAGTGTTAGAAAAGAAAAATAAAATAAGGAAAAAACATTTGAGAGAGGGATGGAAAACACACACACACACACACACACACACACACTCTCCTCTGTATGCTGGATGATCTGCAGGCTCACTGCTGACTGGTGGCTAATTTGCATTGGCAAACATCATCTGAAACCCCTTCAAAGTTACTATGAAAACGAGTGTGTGTGTGCGTGTGTGTGTGTGTGTTTGTGTGTGTGTGTGTGTGCGTGTGTGCGTGTTCCATTTTCATCAAGCAAAACTCCAGGCTCTATATTCAGGCATGCTGAACCTCTGCTGCGAAACCTAACCACGACCCACTGCTGCGGATAAGCGTTCGGGCCCGGGGGTGCCCCAATAACCGAGGGTGCATGCACACAGCTGTAGCTTAGCATGACTCAGCCTGTTGCACTGCCTAGGTATGAGGTGTGCGTGGGGGTGTTTATGGGAATCCGTGCTAACGCCGTGCCACCCAGGTCGCCGTCACAGCTGAGGTGTGTGTGTGTGTGTGTGTGAAATCTGAAGATGCCTGAAGTGGAGAGCTTGTATGTGTGTGTGAGAAGGGACACCCAATACGCTAGACGGGCTCTGATGCTCACCGCCCCATAACTCACCGTAAACACGACCTCGAACCCAAGGGCCTCCAGCAAACTTCTGAAAGTGTGTGTTTGTGGCGCGGCCGGCCTGTCACCACGCTCAGGGAGGGTTTGTCACTCTGGGTGCCCCATCTAGGCTCGGTGTTCACTGCATACTCTGGGATTGTGTTCATGACCCTAACTGGGACTAGAATTTTTAACTGGGGTTCAAATGAGGATCCTGACCTTCATATTTCAAGCCCCACGCAGGAACCCATGGCATCAAGATATGGCATGAGCCACGTTTCTACACGACCACGACCTTACAATGCCATGCCACATAGGGGAGCTGCAGCTTTTTGGAAAACCAGAGGAACACACACACACACACACACACACACACACACACCTGCATGGTCACAGTGCAGATCTTAATGACCCACACAGACTGAAAGCTTCATGTAAAGCTGTTGATGAGAGACGGTGGGCGTGGCCTCTTTAGAATTCTTCTAATTCCAATCAACTTTACCAGCCAAAATGTATTAGAAATTCTATTCTCTAATTGTATTTACTTTAAATCTTTTTTCTTAGTTTATTTTCTTGTTCTGTACTCTGTTGTTGTTTGTCTTTGTATATTTGTCTTTTTTTTTTTTTTTTTCTTGCTCACCTTTTTTCTTAATTTCTCATTTCCGTCCTTCTATGCTTTCCTTTTTGTGCATTTCTCTGCATTTTTATTTCTTCCATTCATTAGTTTTCTTTTTTTTTTTTACTTTTTTTCCCTTTTTCTGCGACCCTATCCCTGTATTTATTGTTTGCTTTTATTTTGATTTATTCTTTTTTATTTATTTTTTGCCAGTCGTTCACTGCTTATTCTTTCTTTCTTTTTATTCTCTTGAATTCTTATTTTTCCCTTCTATATTTGCTTTTATTTTCCCCCTCTTTTGAGGATCCCCTTTTAACATTTTAATAGGGCATTTTATTTGGAACAGTTTTTGCTTTTAGCTTTTTTTCTGTTTTATTATAATTAATGTTAATCAGTCTAATTTGTCTTGTGTTTTTTACACACACTGTTCTTTTTTACTAAACTCTTTATAACTTTTTCACTTTATCACTCTATCCATTTTTCCTCTCTGTTTATAAGTATCTATTACTTTATTACACTGCTTAATTTAATTTAATTAATTACTTTTACTAGCATTTTTCTTAGTCCCTTTGATTCACTCACTCTTTTAGAAACTCGTTCTTTTGTCACATTTTTGCCCAGGAGTCTGGAGCTTATCCTGGAGCTCACTTGCAGGGATGATCCCCTGACTGCTTCACTCCCTCAGATACAGCCCATGCCAGGACTCGAATTCGGGGGCACTATGGTCCACTGTTAGAGTCTTAGACCGGTGTGCCACCCAGCGACCTGTATAAGGCTATTTTTTAATTATTATTTTTATTTTTAATTTATTTGTCTCCTTATTCCGTTAATTTTGATTTACGCTTATATTTAGTGTTGTTTATTTCTTTATTATAATTTTTTCTCAATAATGCGAGGCTTGAGGGTCTCAAGGGTCGATCCAAGGTTCTGTAAATCTAAGAATCTGCATCTAATTTAAAAATCCAATGCTATTGAGGTTTATAAATGATTGTTATTGGGCTGAGGGAGAAAATATTTAAGGACAAAGCATCGAAATGTTTCTGTCCTTTTGCAAAATGACTTGGAACTGATTTAATGCTTGTTTTGTCTGATGGTTTAGACGTGTACCGCTCAGTGTGAGTACAGAACGAAAAAGAAATTAAACTATAAACTGAATCTCTTTCCAAATCTGTCCACACACACACACACACACACACACACACACACTCAGCATTGAATGAGGTTAAACATGGAGCGCTACAGTACCGTAACACAAACTTTCTGCTGACTTCTAGGTACGCACAACAGCAATCCCGCCGGGTTTGAGCCTGTTGCCATGACTGCTCGTCCCACTGCCAATTAAACAATCAGCCAAAACAAAATCAATCACGCAGATAGTCACGCTGAGCAACGCCGCCATCCGATTGGCTCGGGCACAACTGTTTTCCCTCTGCAAGGTCGTGATAGGTACGGGCCAGAGGAAAATATTACGGCCTCGTTACAGCTGCATGAAAACACTCCGAGTGCGTGCAGGGCATTCAAGAGGCTATTTAAAGAGAGCTGCAGGCTCCGGCCTTGATCACACTGCTGCTAAATAAAAGCGCACAAATGTTTGGCGTGACTTGATCTGGCCTTCTGGCACACAACCATCACCCTGCCATCTCATAAACTTCCTGCTTTCTTTACCAGAGCTCGGTTCACATGGCAAAGCGTGTCGGGACCCTGAAAAGTGATTTGTTTAGGGTCTCAGTTGGGTTCAACCAACAAGCAGCAAGATAATTAGAAGGGGTGTCCACATACTTTTGACCAAGCAGTAGATTTGTGATTGTATCAGAGATTCTGATACAATCCTTCACAAAACGTCCGATTAAAAATGAAAAACACAAACTGGACCCGAGACTGGAGCTCATTTCTGTCCCGTATCCTGTTGTGTGTTTTGGGAGAACTGGCGTCGCTGGAATTTTAGAGTTAAGGGGTATCAATGGCACAGTTTCACTATCTAGGGGGCACACGGGGTCGGTGGGTGGATGGGGCGGGCCCGAAATGAAACAAGTTGGCCATTTCCTGCTCTGGACCACCTGGACGAGTCCCAGAGCAGCCGGCGTTAACTAACGTGATGAAAACTTAACAGTTTCCCTTTATGGGGGAAAACCCAGGGCACGATGGGCAGCACAAACACTCTAATGTTTGGGAGCTTTTTGCACTCCCAAGATGGCTCGTTTATTTAACGACTTGAAAAATAATGTAAGTGAATTTCGGTTTCAGCTCATTTCCTGTTATCCCCGGGCTGAGAATAGAACGGAAGAGGTGTTTAACTCCAAAGTTGCTTGGGACGTAGGTCTAAGGGCAGTCGCTCGGGCAGGTAATAATCCGGAAAAGAAACTGTAAATCTATCGTCGAACATTTCAGAGACCTTCTGAAGGTCATTAGTGACCTTCATTACAACGTTTAACGGTCGCCATTTTGTGCTTGGTTCACCCCGAATATGGGAGGTGTTGAGAGGGAAGGAGATGAGCACAGGACACACCTATCCTGTACAGAATGACAGTGTGAATCATTTGGGAACAAAAATACAATGGATTTTGCTCTAAAAAGATCAAGGAAAGGATGCGAACCCTGAATCAGCAGAATCAAGGCCTGTTATTAGTACAGTCGATTCCGGGTAATGGGACCACCGCTTATTCGGACCAAATCCTAAAGTACAGAAACAAATCCTATTATATACGTGTAATGTTATTCGCTTATTTGGAC
>JAUZSU010140174.1:0-40504 GCA_034780255.1 Parotocinclus maculicauda | reverse complement strand
GGACTCGAACCTGCAATCTTCTGATCCGAAGTCAGACGCCTTATCCATTAGGCCACGAAGCCGATAGCAACGATGCACACCACAACCGTATACTAAGGTTTGTATCTGTGTATGTATTTAATTTGTATGACATTATAATATTCATACAGGTCGACAAAGGCAAAACAGTCCATGTTCAAGAATGTTTTTATTAGCAGAAGTTATTTAACATGACAAACTGCGTTCTGAGGATGTATCTTAATTAGCTCTCATTCACGGACGTTTATAAAGTCATAATTTACACAGCCGCAACTTATTTTTCGATTTAATCTCTTCTATTTAATATTAAATTAATGGTGTTTTGTTTTAGGTTTTGAATATATTTCTAGAGCCCTGTCAGTTGAATCAGAATCAGAAGAGTCGAGAAGAGTCGATTCTTAAAGGTCCGGAGTCGAACTGCTCTTACATGAAATCAAAATGGCCTCTTGCTTGGCAGTGTTTAAAAGCGGTAAAGTCACTGTTATTCTATGTCGTTTCAGTAGACAGCTTAGTTGTTACTACTTAAAGTTGCGGAATTTGCAGTCAGCACAATACATTTAAGACCACCTTAAGACATGTTTAGGTATATGTCGGTGTCTATAATGCAATGCTGAAAACCGTACGCACGTAACACGTGTAAGTTAGTTATGGGGCGGTAGCCTGTAGTGTCCATAGTAATAAAATGATGCATTTATTTGGTTAGGTTAGGTGTAAGTCAGTGCTTTTTATGGTTAATGGTTTATTGGATCTCATGTTGTAAGATGTAAGATTCCTACACCTTTCGTCAAATGGGCTGTGTTAATTTGACCTGTTTGTTTTGTCATCCAGTTCCTACACAAAATCAGCAAGTATGAAGATACTCCGTCTTGTGTTTATACGGAGAAGGTGGCAATGGCCTTCAGGTCCCTCGAGGAGAAGGTGTTCAGCTGCACGTGAGCTGAAAGTGCAGCAAAGCTCCACTCAGACTCGCCTAAGCCCCCTAAACATCCAAATGCTCTCCAAGAATCTACATGAGCAGATATTTCGTGGCTCTGCAGTAGAGTACCAAACTGAGGATGTTGAGCGAAGCATCAGGCACTTGGAAAAGCATAATCTGTGGGGAAAAGAGGCCTCACTGTTGACTGACGTGGAACTAAAGTTGCCACAGATGTACGGTGATGATATTGATATGCATTTTCGCATTCTTGCCCAGACACAAAGTTTACCTTACTTGGAAGCTGCCAGTTCTCTGCAGCAAGCAAAGCTTCCTGAGATGCCCCAGGAATGGGTTTGGGAAGTAGGCTGGACACGTTACGAGTTGAACGGAGAACATAAAAAAGTGGATTTTCCAGAAGAGAACAGTCTGGTGTTCGATGTGGAGGTCTGCCTAGAAGAGGGTCAGTGTCCCACATTGGCAGTGGCCGTTTCCCCAACTGCCTGGTAAGACTGGCCTTTCTGTGACTTTCTTATAGCGGTAAAACAATCTACATAATGAGAATTTAGAGTTTCACTGATTCTTTGTGACAACAAAGCATGGTTTATAAATGAATTCTGCTATATGATTGACAGTGGTGGTTGCAAACCTAAGTTATTTGATGAACCACATATGTGTATGTGATTGGTGTTTGGTTTGGGGTGTCCCAGGTACTCTTGGTGCAGCAAGAGGCTGATAGAGGAGCGGTACAGTTGGTCCAGTCAGCTCACACTAGCAGATCTCATTCCTTTAGAGACTTCAGCCAACTCCAGCAGGCCTCCAGGTGGACAGTGGCAAGAGAGACTAGTAGTGGGGCATAATGTCAGCTTTGATAGAGCTCACATTAAGGAACAGTATCTTCTAAAGGTATGCATTTATAGAGCATTGCACTTTCTTAATTGATATTTTTCTAGCCACCCAGATGTTGTGGACCATGTGTCCTATGCTGTAAAGTATTGTGTGGTTTTTGGCAGTGTCTTGGATGCATTAGCACTTGTTTAATATGTGACTACACTGTATATAGAGTGTGGTAAATAATTATTATAGAATATATTAGAGATATTATAAGATATTAGATAATATTATAGATATAGAATGAAATAATTTTAGCCCATAACTATTTTTACATAGACATCTATTGCAGTGCAGTCAGCTGCTTTAGTGATCAGAGGTTTTAAAAAAAATCACATTTAACAGTTTTGACAGTCCTAATAAAATTTTTCATGAAGTCTAACGTTTATTATTTTGCTCTTAAACAGGGCTCAAAGGTACGTTTCCTAGACACGATGAGCCTCCATATGGCGATCTCAGGACTGACAGGTTTTCAGCGTTCCCTGTGGATGGCCAGCAGGCATGGCAAGAGACGGGGCCTGCAAGAAGTTAAGGAGCACATGAAGAAGCTTGGTCGCCGCCCTCAGGGTCCAGCAGTGTGTACCCGAAAATTACATATAGAGCTCACATATGTGGCATATCCACTAGAGACCTAATCTGACAATCTCATTTGTAAGAGTCTAAAGGAAGGATTTAGGGAACAAAACTAATTTGTCACAAATTACCACTTACTCCAGATCATTCAGTGCAAATTTAATGTCAGGCATATGCTTCATTAGTTTTTTACTAATGTTATAATTTCCAATTTTGATCATTTCAAGTTGATGGCCAGAACTGTGTGCTTCTTTCAGACAGCATTGTCAAACTACAGTACTGTGCAAAAGTGTTAGGACATCATTATATTAGATATGCTATTGTTTTAGCAAATGTGTGTATATACCTACAGTATAAACATTGCAAACTTCAGGTCAGGCATCTTGAATCAATCATGGTAATTGAAAATGTGCGAGTTGGATTATTTGCTGAATCATTTATGCTCCTATCCATAGTGACTTGCCACTGATACAATCTTACAAAGTAGAATGCAAGGGTTTGCTCAAGAGCCATTCATTTATTCATGCTAAGGCTTGAATCCTGACTTTTTGCTTCATCCCTTAACACTGTCCTGTGTTTCCTTGTTAGATTGGTTCTTGGGACTGGGTTAACATCAGCAGTATTAATAATTTGGCTGATGTCCATGCTCTGTATGTTGGAGGTGATCGTTTGGAGAAAGAAGCCAGGAATATTTTTGTAAAGGGCAGTATGAGTGAGGTTAGGAGCAATTTCCAGGTAAGGCAATATTTTATAAAGCTAGTGTTAAAATATGCCGCACTTCATTTTATGCATCATTTCACTTAGTCTCTGATGCTCTGTATGTACTAGGAGCTGATGCGGTATTGTGCTATGGATGTACTTGCTACTCATGAGGTGTTTAAGCGTCAACTCTCTATGTTTATGGAACGGTATGATGGTGTACGAAAACTCAACGCATACCTTGATCTCAGGGTAGTCCGATTTAATCAGCCTGGTACTTACATCGAAATGTATTGCTGCAGGTGTCCTCATCCAGTGACATTTTCTGGAATGCTTGAGATGGGTGTTTGCTATTTACCTGTCAATGAGAGCTGGGGCCGGTATCTGGTGGACGCCCAGGACACATATGAGGAACTACAGAGGGAGATGAAGAAATCTCTAATGATTCTGGCTGATGATGCCTGTCAGTTGCTTCAGGATGACCGGTATTAAGTTCTGCTAGTTTTTAAAAACGTATATGGTCAGCGAAAAGTTATACTTCATGCTATGAGTAATATTGTAAGTTATAAGTGGTCAGAAGCATATGCTAAATTACTTAAATGTAAAGTTATATTCAGTGAGCACTTTATTAGAAACACCTGTATACCTACATGTAGTTATTAATGTAGTTATCTATTTAGCTAGTCACTTGGCAGCAGTGCATAAAATCATCCAGCTTCAGATAATGTTCACATCAGAATGGGGAAAATGTGATCTCTGTGATTTTGACCATAGTATGATTGTTGGTGAAAGGCAAGCTGGAGCTGTAGTTAGCATATGTTGGCATCTGACACTTCCATTGGTTGATCAGTTGAAGACTGTAAAACATAGCATGGTCTGATGAATCTCAATTTCTATTGAGGCACAGAGATGCCAGTCTGTGTCAGAATTTGGTACTTACAGCATGAATTCATGCTAAGTGGTATGCTTTTATTACTACCAGTTATTGTTGCTAACCATGTGCCTTCATGTATGATCAGAGTTTGCTCATATTTTAATGTCTATGTCCAGCAAAATAAGGCACAATGTAACACATCAAACGTCTCAAACTGGTTGCAGAAATATCAAACTGAGGCCTTCCCAGTCACTCCATCTGAATCTAATAGATCACCTTTGGGATGTGGTAGAACAGGAGCTTCACAGTATGAAAGTGCGGCCAAAAAACTGCAGGAATTGCATAATGCAATCATGTCAACATTGAGCAGAATCTCAAAGGAATGTTTACAACATCTTGTTAAATCCATGCCATGAATAATTGAGGCTGTATTAGTGTTAGTGAGCCTGTATTACTTATTGTTTATACAGTGCCTGGTGAGAGTATATGAAGTTATTTAAATATTTGTTGTTTTTCAAGTTTACAGTATGTATTAAAGATCCACGTCCTTCTACCCTATTTTGGAAGGGTCGTGAATGCAGAGGGGAATGTCGATATGGTGTAGAATTAAGCATAACCAATTTGTAGTGGGGTGCAAGTCATTTGCAGTTAGTTTGCAGTTAGTCTTCATGCAGTGTGGTTACATTCTGCTTAAACCGCATCAGACACACTATCATATGTAGTAAAATGATTTTTTGATTTAGGTACAAGGAAGACCCTTGGCTGTGGGATATGGAGTGGGATGTTCAGGAGTTCAAAAAGAAGAAAATACCCATGAGCAAGAGAAAAATAGCCAAGCAAGAGGCAGACAAAGCAGCAGCAGTGGCCTCTCAGTCTGATAACCCAGTAAAAGACTGGGATGAGGGTAAAATATGTGACTTTAAGGTACAGATTGCTCAGATTGAAAAATAACATGGACTAATGAATTGAATTTGATTAGTCCATTTAATTTTTAGAATGTAGTCTGTGTAATGTGACAATCAATTTCCAGTATGCAGCTGTGGCAGAAGTAAACAGTTCCTTAATTCAAGTGTACTCATTAAAGAATTGGTAAAATTACACCAAAAACACCATTCAATTGACAATTTATTCTATAGCAACCTTAGTTTGAGGTGTCTATCTGACAGTGAAGGGGTGGCTCCGTCTGATTATCTGACAGTGTACCAGTCAACAGTCCAGTGTCACCATTGGAAGTTATTGTTCTTCATGTGTATATATAAGTAGATTTAATTCTAAAAATATTTCACCTGCAGAGTGTTATTTTGAGTGGTGAACAGTAGTGATGTCTGATTCACAACTGTTGGAACACAGCCATAAATAATTAAAGAGCTACATTTGTTTGGATGACTAACTTCTAAGTCTTAGTTATATATACCACCTTTTCTTTGTTATGGATGAATCCCCATCCAAACTCTACATAACATACACAACATAAAAATTTAGCTACACCAAACGCAAACCTTTCTGTATAACTATATATTAATGTGTGGCTATAAATTACAGACCCAGGACCTCCAGAGGAAGAACAAGAAATAAATGACCCCTGTAGAGAGCTTGTGGAGCGGCTGAAGGGAACAGTAAACTGTCTGCCAAAAAGGAGACAGCATATGCCTGCGCACCCAAGGTAAGTTTTTCTTTTCAGTAAATAGTGCTTAATCAGCAATACACACACAGATTGTTTTATTCTACTACACAACATATTCAAGATGATTCAAGACAAGATGGTTGTACAGAAGGGTCTTGATTATAAAGCTGTTTTAAGCCTGTTGTGGACAGGTGACTCCTGACGTTTGTCACTCACTCACTTATTTGCTTAATCCTGTACAGGGTTGGGGGAATAGCTGGTGCCTAACCGGCAGCATAGGGGACAAGGCAGGAACAACACTAGATAGGTTGCCGATCCATCTTGGAGCTCATGCATTCACACACAAACTTGGGGCACTTTAGAGACACCAATTAACCTAAGCATGTCTTTGGACTGTGGAAGGAAACTGGAGTTCTTCGGGGAGGGTGGGGGGTTGGACCCACACATACACGGGAAGAACATACAAACATGCACACAGAAAGGACCCAGGATCTTCTCGCTGAGAGGCATGAGTGCTACCCACCAAGCCACCATGAAGTTTGTCCTAATATTCATTTTCTGCATGGTGGTTCACTTATGGTGAAATAAGTTAATTGCCGAGCTGTCTTTAACTGCAACTGATTTATGGCATAGTTTGTTTATTTGTATGCAGATAGTTTGCCGTCTTTTGAGCAGCTTTCATCTTTTTAAAGCAAACCACCTCCATGCATATGAGGATAAGCCAATTAAATCTAGGAACATAGACTGTGTGAGGCTGGTGGTGTCTGTAATTTGCCTCCTGTCATAGTTTGTTCACTCTTTTTTTATTTTTGTATTGGGTTTTGAGATAGCACACTAGCTTAATTTGTGTGAGTGAACATGTAGTCTGTACTAGGACACTCATGCTCAGTAGTCTGTCCTACCTAGCTGCAAGACGTAGTAAATACATTAATTCTTAAAATGTGTTTGATATTTTTTGCACAGTGAGTGACATACTCAATAATGTCCGCTCCCACATTGATAAAACACCAAATATATGGTAGTATAACATCCTGTAATTCACAAAAAGTAGGGGATATTTCAAAATGAAATCAATAAAATGTCACCTAATTATTGTGAGCAGTACATATATTGTACACCACCTAGATATTCTCTATAAATATATCAAATTGTGTACTGTTACATAAACAGCTTCTCTTTCCATTCTCTTGCTTCTCTAAGCTGGTATCGGAAGTTGTGTGTAAAGATGTCAGAAGTAGAAGAGGTTTGGTCACCTGGAGCCAGTCTAATCAGTCTGCAGATGAGGGTGACACCAAAGTTGATGGGCCTGACATGGGACGGCTTTCCCCTGCACTACACAGAGAAACATGGCTGGGGATACCTTGTACCGGGACGAAAAGACAACCTAGACACCACAGAGGACCACAGTGAAGGACCTGTTTGTCCCCATAGGTACAATACCATAGTGTCTTTTTTACTGCTGAATGGTTTATTGATAATGTACAATTATTTCTTGGTTTTAAAGTTGTAGCATTTTCTGGCTAATGAATTATTTTAATTGTCACCTGGATGTTGATGAATGTTTGTCTCTTTGTTCTTATGCATCTTCTCTTATCTCCAGGGCAATAGAGAGCATCTACAGAGAGTATTGTGAAGAGAAAGGGAAGAAGCATCCAGAGTGTCTCAACAGCATGCCCTTAGATGATCTTATTTTGACTGATAGCAGTGTCTGGCAAACAGTAAGATACTTTTTAAACTATGCATTTTCACGAAGCCCTATAAAATTAAGTTACAGTCCATTGATGATTAGTTCACAGATAAAAGTGGATAATTGTATAGCAGATTCCTGGAGTTTTAGACCATTGGACCATTACTAGGAGATTTTACAGGGAACGTGGATATAGTGGTAAATGGATGTTGTTTTGCTTGTTTGTCAGAAGAAAACAACCCACCAAATAATCTCACCATTAATTCACAAAGTTCTGTAGCAAATGGTCTTATATATTGCAAACTATGATTTTTTTAAATTATTTATTAGTCTGATTTGGTTTTAGACAAGGATGTCCGACTCTGATCTTGCAAGGATTAGGAAAAGACGAAAATGAGAAAATTGTAAAAAATTTGTGCCCTCTAGGTGGAGGAGTTAAGTCGTCTGGAGGCAGTGTCTGATGATGAGATTGTGCCTAGAGCAGCGAGAGCTAAAAAGACCAAGGTCAGTCTTTGCTCTCTTGAAATAAAACACTTTCATTACACTAAAACGTGATTACCATGTTAGCTTGAACAGTAATGTACTGGCATGTTGCATATAAACAAAATGTCTCAAAAGTAAGGTTTGTTTGGCATCAGTGGCTATTTCAGCTACACACACAAGGTTACATATACAAGTTCATCTATATAAACTCAAGTCAGTGCTAATTTAGAGTAATCAATTAGCCTAACATGCACGTCTTTGCAAAGAAACCCGGAGTAAACCCAGATATGGGGAAGACATGCAGAATCCACACAAAGAACCCAGGGCACTCCACCATGGGACTTAACTTAGGACTTCTTGCTGTGAGGTGGCGGCGCTATCTACCAAGCAACCGTGCCGCTCCTCAGAAGTAAAGAAACACCCATATAAAATAAAAATAGGCAATTTGTGTCTAAAATGCAGTTTTATGCAATTTTTGCATAAAATGCAGTTTATGCTATCCTTTTCTCCCATTCCTGATTAACTTTAGACTTCAATCTGGCTGAATACTAACACAATCATCCATAATTCTGTTTTTAAGATGAACAACATTTCTGTGTCTCCACAAATAGAAATTCAAAGGAATGAAGAAAACATGTTTTCATTCAACAACCTTGTGTAATGGTGTGCTCTTGACATTTCATCAATTGGGGAATCGCCACACACCACATCATTCCATGATTTTAAGGAGGCAGCCTTGTTAGATGGGTCAGTCCACTGAGGATTTGTGTCTGACCAGTTTCAGTGATTCTGTATGTTGTCCTCACCATTCATGAAGAAATTTGCTTCATCATTGAATGAGGGATAATCTGACGTTGCTCTATCATCCATTCTGCAAATGTCTTCGGTCAGGTGATGCAGCTTCTAAATTTTGTAATTGTGAAATTATCTGAATCAAATCATAGCCAACCCGACATTCCAGAGATAGATGACAAGTGATATGATGTGGGATCTTGCACAATGGGCAGCAGTTGCTGTTGCTATATCCATAGTGGTTTTTGGTCATCCTGCTTTACATTTATTTTCAACATAACCTGTATCATGGAATTTGGCAAAAGGTTTGGCGACTGCACTGTAGGTAATGGAAGGTCTCCTGCTATGACATGCTTTCTTCACCCAAAATGATGGTATAGGAAGTGGGACCATAGCAACATGTTCTGCTTAGAATAACACTATACCGCACGTTGCCTGTACAGATCAAATCACAGTTTGAACATGAGGAAGTACAAGTAAATCTGTTTTAACATTAGATAAAATATTGTTGGACAGTTCTATGCATCATACAGCTACCTTATTGTATAAAAAACTGAATTCAATATCAACCTGGCCTAAACGGTTCCCCCTTCTCTCACAGCTTGTGCTTCGATCATTCGATCACTGTGTGCCAAACTGTTTTCTGTAGGTGTTTCCTTAATTTTGAGACATCCTGTACTAAAATTTTTACCTTATGAAAATCTAACATTCAGTGGATTTGGTAAAATTTAAGTTTCAATTTGCTTGTGTTTCTTCCATTTGCTTAAATGACCTACTTAAGTGATCGATAATGTACTTACAAATGATTTATCCTATGTTTGTGCTGTTCATAGCAAGATTAGTTACAAACTGCTGTATATGGTTGTATATATGTTATATTGTAGCATTTAGCATTAAAAGACAGTTATTGGACAGTAAAGAACTTGCATGCTCATGTACATGCATTCATGTTAGGAACTATATTCTGCTTTTTAACAAGGTAAAGTCTTGTCCAAGCCGCATATATCAGGCAAGAAACGGCTGCGATAGTTGAAATAATTAAATTTAGGTGTAGTTTTAAATGTACAGAAACCAGGTATAAATATTCCTATTGTAGATAAGATTTTTGTTATCCCCAACTATTTTCTGCAACTAGGTATGTTTGGATAACAGGGATTGCATGTATACCAAAAGTCATGAAAAATATGGGTGTTTTTATTGTGTTGTACAGAGCTTTTAAGTATATTTACAGTGCACAAGGAAAAATGGTTGTATCTATCAGATATCACTGGATTTGGAAGCTGAGAGTGAATGTCCCTATCACCAAGGTAATGGACCGTACAATGATGTCAACATCCCTGGTTGTTGGTTTTTTAAGCTACCTCACAAGGTGAGTGGAAACGTCTCATTTCACCTTTATTCATTCCAGTCGACACCGAAAATACAGGTATGCTCCGTTTAACTTGCATCCAATAAACATCCGTTTGCTTCAAAGACCAATGTCTTTACAATTACAGTCGAATCCGGTTAATTGGACCACCAGTTAATGGGACCAGCCGCTTATTTGTACCAAATCCTAAAGTACTGAAACAAATCCTATTATATACGTGTAATGTTATTTACTTATTTGGACCACAATTCCGCTTAATCGGATCAAAGAACGTGAGAGCAAATAAGAAAAAGAAGCCACAAGTCGCCACTTAGAGTGGATGCAAAGCGAGGCAGTGAGATATGGGAGGATTCCTGTGCTCTCCGGGAGAATTTATGCTTTTATCAAAGGTCAGGAAATCCAAAAAGGACCAAACGATCGCGTCCCGATGTGGTCCCATTAACCGGAATTGACTTTATATGTCTCACCCATCTACCACACAGTCTCTAACCTATAGCAGTATAAACTGATTCACATCTGGGTGATCTTCCTTGTTGTTTGGAAAACAGTCCATCAGCGAATGTTTATCTTCAATCAAACCAATGTATCTGTCGTTTCAATCACTCGTTTTTAGCGCTATCACATTTATGTCATTTTCCTGCAGTTTTCTTGTGAAAAGACTTTTGATATTAATATTACAGTAGTATAAAGACTGTGACTTGGTAATGTCCGTAATATGTGAACAACTTGTTTTACAGAATGTAAGGCCATCGGTAAACAGGGCATACCTGTATTGAAATCAGCCATCATACCCATGCTGAACCTTCTTTACGATTAAATCTTGACTGTGCTTTTATGTCCCAGGATGGAAATGCGAATAACGTGGGCAGCCCGTTTTCTAAAGATTTCCTATCTAAAATGGAGGACGGGACACTTCAGGCAGGGCGAGGAGGAACAAACGCTACACGCACTTTGGAGATCAACAAGATGATCTCATTTTGGAGAAACGCCCACAAGCGCATCAGGTAGATTTTCCTGAGTGCACTTCCAGTAAAATACCTAGTGGTTGTTTATTGACTTTCCAGAGCACTCTCATTGATCCTTTTCGCCCTGTGTAGTTCTCAGAAGGTGGTCTGGCTGCGGAGGGCGGAGCTTCCTCGTGCTGTTAGCAGGTAAGCAGTTATTTTGTTCTGCTTAGTACTGACATTGGGTCACTTCTCTATAATTAGTCTTTGAAATCACACAGACATGAAGACTATGATGATGAAGGCCAGTATGGTGCCATCTTACCACAAGTTATCACTGCTGGGACAGTCACCCGTAGAGCTGTGGAGCCAACATGGCTTACTGCCAGTAATGCACGGGTAGGAAATCAACTTGCTGCCCGGTCTTCATAAAATAAAGCCAATAAAGAAATAATTTTCTGCGTTTGAAGAACTTAGCTGGCTTGCACATAGACAGCTTTAAGGCCTTTTCACAACGAGTATGATAATTTCACATGACAAAAATGCGATTACATAATGAGATGGGGTTGTAACCCAAGTGGGTTATGTTTTAGTCTAAACACTTAAATTGCCTGTCCGCTTTTGCTTTCTTTAATTTTCCTTTTCTTAATGTGTCACTGAGAATTTGCTTTGTATTTTCCAGTCAGTAAATAAAGATTAGTGAAGATAAGTGCAGGAAGCTTTTCGTGGGCATTAACTGACTGTAATGCACTTAGATAAACAAAAAAAAACATAATTCCCTTGCCTTTCAGCTATATTCAGATATTTTCTATATTATCCTTATTTTTATAGTCCATGCTCTGGTTGTCAAGCTCTGAGTGGTCAGCTTGATTTCTATGCAGCTGAACAATGCAGAAATTAGAACAGGCTCTGATTTAAAATGTTACGCAGCAAAAAATCTATTGTAGCAGCAAAAAATAGAGATACTACCACTTTTGGATGTTTTTGGAGGTGTGCACAAACCATATATTTATTAGTCCTAATGAAAGCCATTTTATGTCAATAAAAAACATGAAAACACACCATATGGGGCTGTAGAAATAACCAGGTCTTTAAGAGCTAAACTAGAACTTAAATCATTAAATTGTGAGGAATCAAACTAAATTAGATTTTTTATTAGGATATTTTAATTAGATTATGTATTATTGACATTTGCTTATGACTGAAAAGCTTATCACCATAATTGTATATTGCTTAAGTGTAATAAAGGTTTTGTTTGTAGCACCTCAAAATGGGTCTGTCCTATACGTAAAACAAATACATCTAATCACTTTTTGTGTTTACCTAATACATTAGGTTATACTGTCCGTCTTCTGATGCTTTGACTAAAAATGTTATGTACACTGTGACAAGAATGGGTCCTCACATTAAAAATCAGCTTGATGTATTAAGGAACTAATTCCCATGGAAATATTCATGCTCTCACTAAAACTTTTCATTCCTGGGTTGTTGTTTTTTTTGCAGCGGGATCGGGTGGGTAGTGAACTAAAGGCTATGGTGCAAGTGCCTCCTGGCTATCACCTGGTGGGGGCTGATGTTGATTCACAGGAGCTATGGATTGCAGCCGTGCTTGGAGAGTCACACTTTGCTGGCATGCATGGTGAGCTGCAATGAGATGACATTGATTTGCTTTTGTTTGAGGCAAGATACGATTCACCAGCTAAGTGCTTTACTTTGCAGTTTCTGTTATTATATTAGAAAAGCAGTGGAGCCCCAACCATGAAGTACCTCAAAGAGTCTAGTGTTGAATTTGCATTTAATCATAGTATGTGATGTTTACAGTGGTGAGTGACATTTAAACAAACAAGGAATATATTCTTCTGGTTTGTGGCTTTAGGCTGCACAGCATTTGGGTGGATGACCCTGCAGGGGAAGAAGAGTCAGGGCACAGACCTACACAGCCGCACCGCTGACGCTGTGGGCATCAGTCGAGAGCATGCTAAAGTATTTAACTATGGCCGCATCTACGGTGCAGGGCAGCCATTTGCTGAGCGCCTGCTCATGCAGTTTAACCATCGACTAAGCCAAACTACGGCAGCTACGAAAGCGCGGCAAATGTATGCACTCACGAAAGGAGTGCGCAGGTAAAGTGCATGGACACTGGACTTGTGTAAATGAATCTCTCTATTTTACTGACATGTTACTAATCGTGGAAACAGATATTACCTCACTGAGGAAGGGGAATGGTTGGTAAAGGAACTTTGTGTGGATGTCAAGAGGGATGAAAACGGGTCTGTGTCCAGAGAGGAACTGCGCAGGATTTCAAACCTAGCTGCCAAGAAGTAAGATCACTAATATATACATATAATGCATGTTCGAGGTAAAACCTCAGCATGTAGTTATGTCACAGGCAGATATGTAATTGATTGCTTGTGGTCTGATTAGACACTGGGTCTTGTCACAATAGGGTGTAAAAGTGCTACACAACGTTGACTGCTAGAAATGCCTCTACAATTAACATTTTGCCTAGTTGATAGACTTTGAGATGGAGGCTATGAGAAGCAGGATGGTTGTTTCGTAAAGTTGCCTGTCATCTAGGCCATTCTGACCTAGCTGTTAGGAGGTGCTGGAAGCAGTGGGTCCGTGATGACAAGCACACACAGCAAACAGGCTCTGGATGGACCAGACAAACCACAAGTAAAGAGGAGCTTTTATCCTCCAACAAGCACAAGCAGCTCCCACAATTTCATTGTCAAACATTCAGACAATACACACACCCTTGTCTCTGCACAGAATATTTCCAGGTGCTTAGCAGAAGGAAATTAGTTGTCACAGTGCCCATTACGTATAGTGGCAATTAAGAAAGAAAAACTTAAGGCATTGTTTTCCCTGAAACATTTCACTTTAACCCTTTTAATCACGTTTGGCGTCCATTAAAAGTATGGGCCAAATATGTTCCTTGGTCCTTAAAGGGTTAAATCCAGACTTTATCACCTTTGCTTGCAGTTGTGTTTTGAATTACTGCTATGGACTGGAGTCCAGGTTCTGTTTGGGATCTGTTTGAGTCGGTTTCGATTACAGAGGCCTCCTGATGAGTGCTTCAGTACTGCTTTTTGTGCCACAACTGCTGGTGTGGTGTGGGAAGTCATCACATACAACAGTGGGTCACCCCTGTTTGTTTGCCTGGTTGCCAGGTTTATTGCCAGTCGAGCATTTATGAGTACAGCTGGGATGCCAGCTTGTGGAAGATCTATAGGCCCAGCTGTGGATAAATGTGTCATGGATGCATGTCTAGCAACTAGTGAATGTACCTTCCACTACAAGCTACATTACCCAAAAGTAGCCTCTGGGAGCTTTTTTTATAAAGCAGCAAGGGAAGCACTTTAGATAGATAGATAGATACTTTATTGATCCCGAAGAAAATTTAAGAAAACTAAGTTATTCCTGCTCTCACGCACAGAAACAGACTCCATGTCCAAAAGAAATACAATAACTAACAAGTAAAACACTAGAAGGTAAAAGAAAACTCAAGAAAAAAAACAGAAAAACAGTACACAAAGACGGAGCAACTGGAAAGGCTGCCGCTCCGCGCCAGGTGAGAACCACATTTTACTCCTTCGTGTGGTAAGACTCTGTGCCTAATCAGACTACACCCATCACTGTTTGCACATCTGCCTGCAAATATACACAATTTGTCTTTTTATATGCTTATATTTATACAACCACTCATCCATGACGGTTATTTGTGAATGGTGTGCTAAATAACTTTAACGGCCTGTGTCCTGTTAGCTCTCGGAATAATAAGAAGTGGGATGTGGTTGGACAGCGCATATGGGCTGGAGGTACAGAGTCAGAGATGTTTAACAAGCTGGAGAGCATCGCTCACTCGAAAAAGCCTGCAACCCCTGTGCTGGGCTGCCGGATCTCCCGAGCCTTAGAGCCAGCTGCTGTCAAAGAAGAGGTATTTTATGTACAAAATGCCAACTAGTCTTCTTTCCCCCTCTATCACATGATTGGATTTTGCCTTTGCCTTACAGTATGGGTGAAGTACAAAAAAAGTTGATAATAATACACGACCAAAAGTGTCCAGATCAGTGACCAAATATTTAAGGCCACCTTTTCATTTGATCCGTAATTGTTATTACCCTGCTTGATGAACCAAAAAGGCAAGTATATAACAGAATGCATATCCAGTGTTTAGCTGTAGTTAAGGTTTTGGAGCTCCTCAATAGCCTTGGGCCAATAAACAATATTATCAAATGTTACCCTAATTAATATTATGCATGTAATTGTCTTGTGTTCGATTTCTCTCCATTGATTTGTTTTTCGTATGTTATTTTTTAATAATCTGCGTTTAAGAATATTCCACAAACATATCACCCACTAATTAACTACAAATATACATGTTTTAAATAGAATTTAAGTCTGGTAAAAAAAAACAACACTGGAGGTGGAAGCAAACAAAACTCTGGTGCATGTGTTCTGCTCTCCATCAGAGTGAAAAGTGAACAAACTCATACGGAAGAAGGATGTCCAGTTTTGTGCACCAGTTTTGCGCCATTTTGTTTTCTGTCAGACAAAGATGAACAGCCATTAGATGTTAATGTTGTAACACGTCATCTGTGCAGAAAGAAGATTATCACCAAGGGTGGTAATGCTACCAGTTTGAAACTGGATCTCAGAATACATCAGCATGTAGAGGAGAGAACAGACCATAGAATTCACTAACAATCTCTGGGGCTTTTGCAAAACCTAAAGTATAGTTGTGACAGTGCAAAATTGTGAGTGCGCACTTCCAGTGGAACCCATGGAACTGTATGCTGCCATTCTGAGTATTTGTTCCAAATTTTAAATTCACAGTATGAGCTACCAAACCATAAATACTTAAAACAGACATTTCTGAGAAGTATAACATAACATTTGTACTGAAGTTAAGGGTTTAAGAGAGAGTGCAATTTTAATAAACTGAACCAAAATAGTTTTATTCTGCAAAACACTTGGTGTTTATTTAGTAATTGGTGACAGCTATGAAGTTGAGAGCACTGTTATATATATATATATATATATGTGTGTGTGTGAGAACTGGCTTGTTTTGTTAAAAATCAGTCATGGCCACAAGTGTATAAAATCAAACATCTAGGGATGTAGACTGCTTCTGCAAACATTTGTGAAATAATGGTCACTGATCAGTTGACACTTTTTCTCAGGTCAGTTCCAGGATTTTATTATGATAGGATGATTGTACAACAAGTGTAGTTATGAAATGTACTTGTTACTAAATATTCCACAGTCAACTGTCAGTGGTATTATAAAGTGGAAGCGATTGGGGAAGACCGAATTTCTGCCCCAAAGCGGTAGGCCACGTAAAATGTCAGTGGATGCTGAGGTTGCCAACTCTTTGCCGAGTTAATCGCTACAGACTTCTAAGCTTGATTTGGCCTTCAGATTAGGCTAAGAACACTGCATAGAGAGCTTCATGGAATGGTTTTCAATAGTTAAGCAACTGTATTCAAGCCTTACATCATCATGCAAAATGCAAAGTTGGATGTTGTAATGCATGCCATCACTGGACTCCAGAGCAGTGGAAAGGTGTTCTCCAGTAGGAAAAAAAGTTATCTGACTGGAAATCTGATTAATGAGTCTAGGTTTGGCTGGACGGCTAGGTTGCCAGGAGAAACGGTACTGACTGCATTGTGCTAAGTGTAAAGTTTAGTGGAGAGAGGATTATGGCGTCGGGCCTTAGTATGCTGAAGCGTTAAGAGTTTATCTTATTGAACTAAGAGATTTTGGACAATTTTAAGCTCCCAACTTTGAGCAAACAGTTTACTATTAAATATGATTACGTAGTGGATGTATGCTGGTCACATGACTAAAACAGTCCTGTAATGCTCACATGGGGTACTCCGTAAATAAACACATAACACATTAATATTGTTTATGGTGATAATTCTGTAGACAATAACCATCTGTCTAAACTTATGTTACCGCCCAAGCCAACTCCTCAAATGCTGTAGGTCCGTCCTATTTGTAAAATGTAAGCAGCTTCAAGTTTTGACTGGCATTCAATGGGATTAGACTGGAATTACGTCTATAAACAAAACAGCCATTCAGAATATCATATTCTAAAAATGAAATCATTTTGCTGCAATTTTAATCTAACGTATTGTCTATGAAAACAATTGCACACTAGTAATTATAGTAATAAGTTAGAAATTAGTAACTATAATTTCAAGTGTACAAATAGTGATGGTCATCCATATGGTACATTGATTTGGACTTTTTTTTTTTTTCACCCATTCCTTAACATGCTTTATGTGACTAACCAAGTAACTTTCCAGAATAGCTGTCTATTCACTTGTCGCAGTCCATGGCTTATATTCATAACTGTTTTCAGTTTATAACCAGCCGGGTTAACTGGGTGGTTCAGAGTTCGGCAGTGGACTATCTTCACCTGATGCTGGTAGCTATGAGGTGGCTGATGGAGGAACATGACATTGATGGGCGTTTCTGTATCAGCATTCATGATGAGGTGCGCTACCTGGTGAGGAGTGAGGACCGCTACAGAGCAGCCCTTGCTCTGCAGATCACTAACCTTCTCACACGGTACGCCACGCTTCAGTTACATTAAGTATTTTCAATTCAGTTTGTGCATCAAACTGTGTATAAAAGTGTACAAGTATCACTTGAGGG
Organism: Parotocinclus maculicauda; assembly: GCA_034780255.1. Lineage (NCBI taxonomy): Eukaryota > Metazoa > Chordata > Actinopteri > Siluriformes > Loricariidae > Parotocinclus > Parotocinclus maculicauda. The sequence goes on along the minus strand of JAUZSU010140174.1, from coordinate 22,968 downwards.
TGAGTCAAAAGTCACAGAAGACCCTTTTATTTCAGAAACAAAAGGGAAAATTACATATCTGAATATCCCAGCAAGTAATGTATGATGGGCCGAAACATGGCCGCTATCTTGAAAGCTGCCATATTGGGTAAAGAGTGTTTTTCAAATGGGAACGTGGTCATGTAGCATATCAAAGACCGGAATAGTCTCAGAAATTGATTCCAATTGTCAGAATTCAATATTTTCAATATCTCTTGTGGTTCAAAAGTTATGAGCACAGAAAGTTCAAAACATTTGTTGTTAATCACAGATAATTGAAGATGAAATTGACAATTCTGATGTCCGGGGAACACAGCTGACATATCATAGCCTCAGACTTTAACAACCGAAACCCAGAAAGACCACAAATTTCACACAGTACTGTTGCATCTCTCATAGCCAAATTCAGAGAACCCAAGACTGTGGACAATCAGCCACACAGTGGTCATCCGAAGACTGCTACTGACAAAGAAACCTCAACAATGGTTTTGGCAGCATTTGCGAAAAGTCCGTGATGTCTCATGAGTCATGTCCTTTGACTTTTTACTCACCCTGTATTTATCAGCTGCTTTTATCTGTGTGCCCTGTCTGTACAGATGTATGTTTGCCTATAAGCTGGGCATGAAGGATCTCCCTCAGTCTGTGGCCTTCTTCAGTGCTGTAGATATTGATGAGTGTTTAAGGAAAGAGGTCACCATGGACTGCATGACTCCATCTAACCCTACAGGGCTGGAGCGGCGATATGGAATAAAACAAGGTCTGGTCAGTTGTAATATGCTAGCATAGAACAGTACCTGCTCCTCTATACCTGCCATCAGTATTTAAGATCAAATATGAATCGCCTTAATGGGCCAGAGAATGCTTGTTTTATTTATATTAAATACAAATAAAATCACCATCACTTTCCCTAGTAACCCTAGCTTAAAGGGCAGTAATTGAACAAAAAGTGACGAATCGTTTGCAAAAAATATATATACAAATTTAATCATGTGGAATAATATTGAAAATTGCACTTAAAGGTTTTCACTGCTGATAATGGAATATTTTGATCCACTAAACAAACGTATTGCACAGAACTAATTTTTGCTTCATTGAAATAAATTTCAGAATAAATCCTGAAAGAATTAGCATATTTACTAGAAGATAAACACTACGTTTCCTTGATGATACATACGTCACACGCGCATATCGTCAAGTAAACATTGTGATCATTATGAACTTTCCAACCACTTAAAAATCATAAATGTTTTAAATCAACAGGTGAAGCCTTGGACGTTTATGAGATCATCAAGATTACCAACGGTTCTTTGGCTAAAGGAAGAGGTTCTAGCTAAATGGCTGACTATGCTTGTATACCGAGAAGAAGAGGCTGGTAATGACCCACAGATGAACAGTGCTGTTGCCTCCTTCACTGTTTTCTTCTCCTCTTCTTTGGGGCTTGACTTTCCACAGAAGCATGAGAATCTTCAGACTGAAAGAGCAACAAATAGTAATGTCAAAACAGATTCTGTATCTAGAAATATTGACAACCATAGCAATGCAAGTACTATTATCAATGGGTGTTTGTTTTGTTAAAAAAAGTCTTACAGTATCCTTTATAAGGTTTTGCTTCATGTTTGAGTTTGCACTGCAGAATTGACCATGACACTGTCTATTCAGAACAGATCTTTAATATGTGTAAATAAACAACAAAAATGTCCATATTTATATATACAGCAACACTTTATTTTTTTATTATGTTAATCGAAGTTAAGTGTAGGTTAATAAGAAACAGACCTGCTGGCTTGTCTCATCCTGCTCCTGCAGTGCAACCTCCAGTGTGGCAGTGTTGATCCGAAAGTCTCGAGAAGTGCTCAGTTTCATATACTGCATCAGATTTACCTGAAAAAGCCATAGCATATTCAGAAACTGTAATACTTAAGCCATGTACAGGTATGCAACATTTAACAACCAAGGTCTTAAAGGTAATAAATTATAATAGACACTATAACACTGGACGGTGCTGCTGTAAACAGCTGGTAACCTTAAGAGCCAATCAATGCTGTGGATCTACGATCAGAGGCAGGAGTTAAAGCTGTGTTAGTAAGTATACATGTCTGTCCCTGTAAATAGCACTACTTTGTTTATTTCCCCACTACCTGTATATTCTTTTAACCTATAACTATACAAACTAGTTCACATTCACTCATTAAGTCTGTTTCATCTGTCTGAGCTGAACTTCTGTGTTGTTTTGTGGCTTCCTTCAAGCAATTCATCATCAAGCAATGTCATCATGTTTCGCTAGACAGGATCGTAAGAGTACATGTGAATTTTCATAAATTAAAAATGTGGTTGCATTAGGCCAGATTTTTTTTAAATTGCTTGTTTCGCGGATACGCAGACAATCATATTTGAAGAATCCAAATATATATATATTTTTGGGGGTATTTCTCGGATCCACCGCAGTACCAATGTTTGAAGTAAAAAAAACAAAACACCAAAAAATTTTTTTTTAGCCTTTTCCACCCCTCCGGCGGAGAGCCAACCGTTTTCTTTCCGTTTTTTCCTCCCTCCTCAATAGATTCTTAAGTAGGGACATCTGAGGAACAAGCAATTAAAAAAGTCTGGCCTTAGCGATGCTGTATAGATGGTAGCGTTCAACTCGTATTTTTAGCCTCATCTCTGATGCATTTACGTATCGTTTGCATGGTTTTCTTGTGAAACGACCCCTTGTATATAGATACCTTACTCTAGTATAAAAAAAAAAAAAAAAGACTGACATTTACAGAACGTAATCCAGTCATTAAATGACACCTACCTTTATTTTCAAAATCCCATGATCTGCTTTTGCAATTACACATTATGAATAGCATAGTGAATAAAAAGTATTATGTAAAGTGCTTGTTGTAATACCTTTGATTTCTTTGATAGAACAATCAGAAACTTCTCATATTGTTCAATATTGTAGATCAGTGTGGGGATAGGTTTGGTCTCACGCAGAACCTTGGCCTAAGAGAATTCAGGCAAAAAATTTCAGGATTTCAGGGGAGTATAAGAATAAGTGTGTAATTGCAGAACTCCTTACCGAAGCAGCCATGACAGCTTCTTCTTCTTTCCTTTTCTTCTTTTTTTCATTTGCACCTCCATTTCCCTCACCACTCTGCAAGTAGAGTAGGTCAGTATGTCATGGAAAAAAAACCTAGCCTAATTGCAGTGACAAATAGAAGATCTTACCTGCACATAGGTTATGAAAGAGTAGCATTGGGGAGTGAGATGAGAGCCTGACAACTTCACCTGCACGGATACAGTAGGGATGTGTTAATTAAAGATGCATTTAATCTTCCAGTTGGCAGTAGGAGTATAATTTGATGATCACAAGCTAACAGGGACTTTAAGCAGTGACAAGGACTCATATGGCATCTAGAAGAACTGTGACGTTCAGTACAAATTCATCTACCTCGCAAAAAATAATTGTTTTCTGTACTTTCTAAAGCATCGGTTTTAGCCAAGTTAATTTTTAGCTTTTTTTGTGTGTTGCACTACTAACTATGTAAACAGGATGAGTCAAAAGTCACAATACACATCGCTGTATGAGGTTGGTCAGACGACCACTCAAGTGGATTGTCATCCATAGTCCCGCTATGAGGGACAACAGTGTTGTGTGAAATTGGTGGTCTTTTTGGGTGTTGGTTGTCGAAGTCTGCAGCTGCGAGACGGTTGCTACGTTCCCCAGACATCAGAATCGTCAATTCCATCTTCAATTACAAGTTTGAAATCTAATAACTTGAACCACAAGAGATATTGTAGACAAATCTGGTTGTCTTTGATATGCTTCATGACTACCTTCCCCAAAACACGCCCTTGATCAAATATAGACCCCATCACCTATTACTTGCTGGGGTATTCAGATATGTCATTTTCCCTTTTGATTCTGAAATAAAAGCATATCCTGTGACTTTTGAGTCACCCTGTATAACTACATAAATACATTATTCCTTAGATCATTTCAAATAAATTTGTTCAAAGGCACTTATTGATAATAATAATAATAATTTAACACTTTAAACCTATTGCATTTTGGTGAATATGTTGGATGATCAAAACAAAAGTGGCCCGAAACACACCCATTACCTCAACTATTATAATCAAGATTGTTTACTTATGTTTACATTTTATAGAGAAATTAAAATTAAACTCTCAAAAATGGACATACGATTTGAATTAGACTGTATTACTAAAAAATGAACTATACTCACATTTTCTTGTTTTAATTGAGACTCTTTAAAATGGGACCAATAATTAAAATTCTTCCTATGAGATCAGCTTGTCAACCTGTAAAAAGCAATGCCTCTCTCGCTTTTATACATAAAATAATCAGACTTGGTTTCATTGCCATAGAGATATTGCTTGGTGAAATTCTAATCAGTTTGTTTTTCCATTATGACCCATCAATTAAAAGAAAGGATCTCACCAGTTTCTCCAGACGAGCAGGCAGTTGTCTGGGCTGAGTTGCACACACTTGTATATACTGCAGTAAGAACAAAACAGTTACATTAGTGAATTATGTTCTTTCATATTTAGTAAGACTGTCTGATTTGTATCCAGTTTAAGCTTTCCTTAATATGGGCACAATTATTAAAAGAATTTAGTAAGGATACCCCAATACCACTTTTTGGTCATACCAAGTACTTGCATTTGGATATTTGCCGATACAGAGTACCGATACGAGTATAATAACTCTGCAGCAAGTGTGCCCAAAAGCATTCCCACACATTGACTGTTCAGTAGGGTGAATGTTCACCCAAGACTGCCAAACATGCCGTCAAAAACCCTGAATTTGATGCAACTTAAGTGTGTGGTGTATTTAAGATGATAATGACTAGGCAGTAATTGATTTTAAGACTACACCCTTGTTTTTGTCTGAATAACTACACTATTTTGTAAGTCATATGAGGCTTAGTCTCCATTTACCTTCCTTATGTAACTGTGTGCATACATTCTTATATTTGCTGACCCTTGTGCATTATCTCTCATTCATGTTACTGCATAGCAAATGTACGTGGCATTTGCTGCCAGTCTGCTACACACATACGCACTCGGGTGATGTGGAAATCAATATCACATACCACATTTCTGATGTCATGGTATGAATTCCAAGAAAATGGATTGACTGTGTTTGTTTGGCTTCTCAGTTAGACCGGTGTTTTGCTAGTTGTGGCTCTTACATATTTAATGAGGGTGGTGAGGATGGCATAGGTTCGGCTGAGTTCTCGCAGCAGAGCATCAGTGCATGCTCCAGGAGGCAGAGCAGTCTGTACCAGCTCATTTAGAGCAGTCAGCAGTGTCCCTAGCTGCAATGTCACTGCTTTCTCGACAGGGTCCTGCTGCACCAACGTCTGTGTGGTACCTCCTGACACGTGGCATCACACACACACACACACACAACACACAGCTGAATGTTATGCAGTTTAGGCCAGACTTTTTTTTTATTGCTTGTTTCGCGGACCCGCCGACGATCATATTTGAAGAATACAAAAAAAAGAAAAACATTTTTTTGTATTTCTCAGATCCGCTGCAGCACCAATGGTTGAAATTAAAAAATAAATAAATAAATAAAAAATTTCCACCCTCCGGTGGCGAGCCAACGGTTTTCTTCTGTTTATTTAATTTTTTTCCAGATACACTTTAATTTAATTGTAGGTTAAATGAATTTTATTTTTAAATAAAAAAATATTTTTATTTCTTCCTCCTTCCTTGTATTAATTTCACATAGTCCTCGAAAAATGTGCTGAAAAATAAAGATTTATTTTTTTTTCCTCCCTCCTCAGGAGATTCTTAAGTAGGGACATCTGAGGAACATGCAATTAAAAAGTCTGGTCTTATATTCCTTTGTACATTTTGGTCATATCAAATCTAGTACAAGACGCAGGCACATAAAACCATGATTTCCATTTTGTGAAGTAGTCATAGCATGCTTAACTTTGCACAAACATGCCTAGTTGCAAAACCTGATGTGTGTCAGTGTGTTAAAGTGGCACCTGTGGTCCGGTCAGAAGTTAACTGGCCTTTCTTCTTGGCAATCAACCAGTCCACTTCATCCAATACCCTTCCCACCTGAGACAAGACTAAGAGCTAAAACAAGAGAGTTGAAACCAATCAGAATGCCTTTTGTAATGTTCCGAGGTAATTCAAATGTTCATGTACTTCATAACTTAATCAATCAGCACTTTCTCTGTTCATATTTACTGTAAGCCAGAAAGCGGATTACTGTGGTGGATGCTGCTGTCTTCATACTGACAATGGCAAAGTGAGACTGCTTTTCCACCTCCACATCCTGCATAGAGAGCAAGGTACACAAAAAGGTAAGAATAGAGCTCATGGTCATGTCATGGTTTTATCATTCAATATTCTCCTGAAGGCTTTCTTCATTTACCCACAGTAATAGAGGATCTCAGAGTTTGCGCAGCAAAGCTCTTTTTTAAACAATTTTTGGTTTTTGATACAACTATAACGTCCAGCAATACAACTTTTCTTTCATGATACTGATGCCATGACCATGTCAGACCTAGTTTGCTGAGAGCATCTGGAAACTTGAGCTGTTTTCATAGGTTTGTTTATCTGACGTCGCTATCAGCATCAGTGGGCTTTTCAGCTATAAACAAGCTGGGGGCTACTTCAAACTTAAATATCACTTAACACTCAAGTCAATGCCAATTGATCGTACTCTTAACTTAACACACATGTCTTTGGACTGTGGGAGGTACCCGGAGTAAACCCACGCAGACATGGGGATGACGTGCAGACTCCACACAGAAATAGATAGCTCCACCCTGGGATTGAACCATGGACCTTCTTGTGGTGAGGCTACCCACCGAGCCTCCCTCACTCAGGATCTGCTCCTATTGTCTTGGTGCCAGATACCACAGATGACCGCCGAGTTCTACTGGTGGAATGTGGTGGACCAACGGCATATTGGGCAAGTGAATGTTTTGGTTTCTTTGATGTATAGTGCATGTATACACACAGAGGGAGATTCCACTTTATATACAAACACTCAATATACCTGATCAATGTCTCCCAGCTGGCTATGGATGTCTTGACACAGCTCCCACAGCAGAGCCACAGGACTTTTGTAGAGGACATACAGACTGAAGAGCAGAGACAGTAGGCCTTTACTGAAGGATATGTCCTCTAAGGAAGAGAAGGTCAAATATCACCTTAATAGCAATGCATCCAAACCTCTTAAACCTTATTTCACTTGCAAATCCAAGCCTTCAAAGGTTATTTGAATCTGGAAACACTGGACACAGTTCAGTCATGTCTTACACAAATACTAAACTTTTTCTGTTGTTTTTTTTGTCAAGAGTGCATTTCAGACATTCTTTCTTGTATGGCAGTTGCAGCACCATACAAAGACAATAAATGAAATTACTAGAGCTTCTGAGATTATCAGGAGCCTAATGGCTAATTTGATACCGCAAGCAGTTTTCACTAGTCACATTAATTCTACAGATACTAAAATAACGTTTTAACAAGTATTGTGGCAACACATTCAACGTATATAATGCATTCAACGTATACATTGTTTGTATAACTGAGCACACAAGAGCAAGAACAGATGCAATATCATACAGATAGCTTACCAAAGCTGGTTTCTTTGCTAATTTTGACTGTCCAGGTAATCATCTGAACATACTAGCAGACAAATATAAAACAGAAGTTAAGGTAATCTATTTGGAAAACCCACAACAACTCAGCATAGAAGTTTAACATAAAGACTACCTGTTGGGAGGGGGGCTTTAACAGTCGTGAGAGCACACTCAGGATGCTGACAAGCAGCTGGGCCTCTTTGCTGTTGAACTCATCCTCTCCTCCAGTCAACTGGCTAAACAGGGCTCGCTGCTCATAGACAGACAGGCAAACGGACAAACCCAGTCAGACATGTCACTTTATTTGGACTCCAGACTGTTCTCTGATCCTGAAATGCCCTGTTATTGCACGAGTTAACTCTTGTTGTCTTCGAATCAGTGTTCCATAATGATTGTTCTCAGTCAAATTTGGCCAAACCCCTTTTAACAGTGCATTTATTATCAAAATATTTATCATCACCAAGTGTTGTATTACACAGTTTTTTTTAGACCCTATCAACTTTCTATCACAGAATTTGTACATCCTTTTAATCACATTCATTTCTATTGGTTAGATCCCACCAGAATGTTATAAATCTGCTATAACCATTTTCAAATACACTGCTCACAAAAATTAGGGGATATTTCAAAATTAAGATGAAGAAGATCGCATAAAAACTGCTGGACAATCAGATTCTGTCCATGTCCCATTGCTGTCAGTGTGTTTTGTTTGAGTGGGACTGTGGTAGCCTAGTGGTTAAAGTAGTGGACTCTGGACCAGAAGGTCCAGGGTTCAAATCCCACCTCTGCCAAGCTTCCACGGTTGGGTCCTTGAGCAAGACCCTTAAGCCACAATTGCTTGGATTGTAAGACTAAGTCGCTCTGGATAAGGGCGTCTGCTAAATGCTGGAAATGTAAATGTAAATGTGATCATACACCTTACTGAACAGTCAATGTGTGGCACTCTCGTCCAATTTACCATGCTTCTGTTCATCCCCTTGAATATCTCACTTGCTACTCAATCACGATAACGGAGTTTGCATCTAATTTGTGTAGTTAAACAACTTTTTGATTTTTCATTTGCCTTTCTGATTACCTTGTTTTTTTATCAAGTCAAATGATTTTTGTTAATCGCTTCATGTTCACTTTGAGATATCTCCCAATTTTGTGAGCAGTGTATGTCAACATTAATGTTGCATATTTACATGCACAAAAGTCTTATAGCAGTCACATACACTGACTTATAGCAGTCACATAAACAGTTATTTGCAGAGATGGACCAAAATTGTCACTAAACCAAAAAGCTGATGCTTTGTGTTCGGCTAAAAGAGTTGTAAAAAAAAATGTTACTGTAAAATTGTGAGCCCAGAACAAGTAGAGGATTTTCAGTGCCTGAGAGCACTTCCATTTGGTGAGCACTGACAAAGCACTTCAGTCAGTAATCTAGTCCCAAGCACCCACAAGAGAGCATAATACCAACCCGGCCAAAGCTGTCCTGGCAGCATAACACTGCTTTCTACAACATGGGAAAAAGCTCTCTACCTGGAATTGTCGAATATAGAATGCAGTCTTTTCTTCCAGATTGGAATTTTCAGTCTCTCCCTGCTCGTCCTGTCCATTAACATCTAAACACATCAGAAACAAATCATCTTTACTGGTGCTATCGAAAACTGTGAGCTGTGTAGATTACACCCTTATCAAAGCAGTCAATCAGTTCACAGTGTGACTTTACCCACCAAGAGAACAAAGAAAGCTGGCTATTTTGGTAGGGTATTGTTGTAGCATGGTGCTGAATATGCGTAGTAACCCCTCCAGACACAGCAGAGACACATTTTGATTCTTCTCTTTCTTCCCAGAATATTCCACAGTTGACGGGACATTAGTGTAGCGCCACATCAGTACACTGGGGGAGGAAACAAGTCGTCTATGTATAAGTAACAACTTATCTTACAAATGGACGAACATTATTGATCTGCACAACAAAATTTTTATATATTAAATATAATTAATATATCGGAGATGGCTTAATGGTTTAGTTTGGCTCTGCCAATATGACTCACTGTGTCTCATATTGATTCATCACTTTGTAGGTTGTGCTGTGAAAAAGTTGCTTGTACTCATGAGGCAATTAGCACTTAGTGGTGTGCAATATTGACAAAAAAAATTACATGCTGATAATTTCTGGGATTTTATCAATAAAGATAACATTCAAAAATGTGTTTGTAAAAGTCTTACATTCTACTAGATTGCTACTGGTAACAGGATATTAACTGAAGCTTACTGATGACATCACTGGAAAGACACTAAATGAAATTTATATTTAAGGAAAACAGGTCTTATTTATTTACATTAGACTGCAGCATTTAAGTATAAACTGTAACACAAACTGCAGAAGGTTTTGTTTGCATTAATAGTTTGTCATAATACACTGCTCACAAAATTATGTTTGTGAGCAATATAGATGTTGAGCTTTTTTTAACAGCACCTGATTTCTGACATAGTTTGCAGAATGCCTTCTTTGGACCAGTTACTGACCTTAACAGACCACCTCCACGCTAGTAAGATTGAACGACATATCGCAATTAAGTCTAAGTACAGAGACGCAATTCAGACTGTGTCTTTACGTGGCTACTCTGGCAACTCTTAAGTCATGTTTTTGAATGTATAAAAGTGTGTAACTTTAAACAACTGTTAAAACAATAATTAATTTGATCATAGCTAATATATATCCTCTATATTTTTTTTACTGTTCTTTTACAACTTAACTTGGGGTTATTGGGGAATTACACTTGTACCTCAGGGGGCAGGTGCCTTTTTAAAAGTGAACATGTAAAACTCAGATATTGGTTTTCCAAAGATCTGCCTACCAATTTAAACACATTTCAAGTATGATCAGAAGAATATCATAAAATGACACTTGATTAGTTGACATAAAAGAAAGACCTTGTCATGGCACAGAGATGGCTGAAGGTCTTCTCATGGTTCTGACCGTCAGGCCCGTCTGTGTGTCCTGTCTCCTCGAGCTGCTGGACCTTCTGCAGGGCAACACTAACAGTGTAGCGCAGGAATTCTCCGCTGGAACGCAGCACTGACAGGCTCTCCTCATGGCTCTGAGTGCTGTCCCTAAAAATGTTTTTTGTATGTTTATTAGTTTTATCCAACATCGCATCAGCATCACTTGCCATATTCATGACAGAGACCAGGTTATATCAACACACTAGTTATGGACCCATTTAGAGTGACAAATCAACTTAATGCATGTCTTTGGTATGTGAGAGAAACCGGAGCACCTGAAGTAAACCAAAGTAAATACTAGTAGGATATGCATAGGCAGAGATTGGATCAAACCAGGTATCTTTGAACTGTGAGGTGACTACCCTAACAACATGCGCCCCTGAAGATGAAAGCACAGCTAAATATGATTAAAAAAAGATGTCCCAAACAAAAACATCTATTGTTGCACGTTGACTCCAAATACGTTATCAAAAATAATTATTATGATAGTTTTTTGTTTCCAGTACACTTATATTTAGCTACAGTTTGAGAAAAGCCACCAAGCAACCAGACATGCTGCAACATGGAAACAGTGTTCTCTCTGGAATAGCAATTCACTGTATGCTACTAGCTAGAACTCAACATCTCTGGTGCAGTTTATTTTTCACCCTGTTGCAAAGTTGTGCATTTGTGTGTTAGTGCTGTGCTAAAACTTCATTCCGTAGTATCGTTCTAATTCCAAAAATGTTATTTTACACCCCTTATATAAAAATAAAAATGAGAATCACTTTTAAAAGTTGTAAAACAGGTGAACAGGACAAAGGCTGACTACCCATATTTGCCGTACCAGGCTTCTCACAGCATGGACAAAGGGTTCAAACAAAGGGGTTATTTGCTATTTCAATGGTTTGAAGAGGATCCCAAGATCATGCTTCATATTGTTCTTTCAGATTGTTATTTCTACCTGATAAATCAAATGGTGTAAAATCACAAACCAAAAATATTTATTAATAAGCAATATACACTTCTTGCGCTGTGACTCACACAGTAAAAACATTCAAACAGATTTGAATTCAAAGACCAAAGAAGTTAACATTTTGATGTTAACCCAGCATAACCCCCGTTTATCTAGAGTGAGCACACAATAGGAATTCATAATAACTTTCAAATATTATGTAGGCATAGTATGTTTTTTAAGGTCTTATTTTGACATAAGAGTTCACCAAAACAGTTTAAATCACTGTCAAACCTCCTTTAATCTCTAGGTGTAACACTATTTTAGTGGTTCTATAGAGTTTAGAGTTTACTGATTTTCACTTGAGGTCAAACAGATAACTGGTGTTAAGATAAAAGGTGTGTGCCAAACTATTCCTGTAAGGTAAAGATTTACAATTATGGTAGAGAAGTCAGCAGCACCTAAATCTACTCCAACTCACCTGAAAAGAGCAGTCAACAGTGTAGATACAAATCCAACAGATAGTAGACTGCGTGGAGTTTTGCTGGAGGGAGTCCGGCCTTTTCCTGACTTGTCCCTCAGAATCTCCGCTAGCTTGTGGTAACGATTAAAGAGGTCCAGGACATCCTGAAAGCGGCTCTTACTGTCTCACCACCAACACATACAAACAGACACAAACCCAGATCTGTAAATAAATCTGCACAAATTACGACCAGAAACCCCCTGTGGCACTTCTGAATACAAACACGTATAGATTACCTGTAGTTGCCTGTAATGAAGTTGTACTCAATGAGAGTTTCGTAGAACCCCATCACCAGCACAGCATAGATGTTATTCTTGATCCCAACACTGGATGTCATGGAGAACTCAGCAGACTTATCCTTCAACAAAAAAACATTACGTGTTTGTTGACTGCTCAATTTATTTATCTATATCAGGTGTAGAAAACACTAAATTCTCCGTTTCTGCATAGCTACAGAACTACTGGCACACTTGTTAAAGATTAGACTCATATTATAAGCATAAAGGCAATTTTCCATGATCTTTCTTGCCCATATAAACAAAAGGCTGTCGGTCATTTTGTAGCTGCACGTATATACCAACTGCAAATCAGTGAAAGCAGTACTGCAATCAGTTTAGACAAAGGGCTGGGTATTGTTCAACAGCTGGTTCAACAGATGTTTTTTTTTACTCACGCACACGCACACAGCTCATAAAACCTAATCAAAATCAAAATGAAATATCCTAAATAAACTATCCCCTAATTTTTGTAATCAGTGTATTTTAGGAACCATTACATACACAAGATAAGCAAGAAGAAGCAAGAACATTGCTTTTTTTAAATCGCAAATAAGCTTTGTCTGTACTTATGTTAGTAATACATAGACACTTCACTTTGATCAGTGCCTTTTGGACGTTGATTTTGAGTACCCAGCCTTAGATAGATATGTCTAAAACAAGACATTGATTTATGTACAATACATTAATCTGTTGAAACAGAACTGATCCAAAAATAATTTTCTGTGGTTTGTCTGATGCTTACCAGCTCAAAGTCCTCTAGCTCACACTTGATCATACGTCTAGTTACACTCTCCAGAATTGCATGGAGCTCCTCTTGGAATCCTCCTTCATCATCGTCGTCGTCGTCATCATCGTCATCACTATCACCTCCACAAGGATTAGACATATTTTGATACCACAGCAGACAGTGGATGGTACAGGACAGCAAGTGAGCCTAAATCAAAGGAGAATATAAAATTTACAATAGAGGAAAGATGAGAAAGAAGACCGACTGCAGAAAGTAGGCCAAAAACAGATGTGAAGCTTACCTCCGGCTAACTTAATACTGTCTACAAATATTGGCAGTGTAACAAAAAAAAAATGAAAACACTACACAAACGGATTTTAACAAGATCGCAGTTCAGCGGGTTTCATACCAGAGGCTCCTGGAGGAACACTTGGTCTCCCTGTGCATTTATACACAACTCCAACTTCACAGGGGGTAGGAGGTCTTGCTCTGGCTCATAGTATCGTCTCAGCTAGACAACACACACAACCATACATGTACACAAACTCCATTATAAGAGTCATTTTATACAAAGTCTCAAACCAAATGGCCACAAAATACAAACTGGCAAATGTTTTGAGATGCAAGCACAGCCACCCACTTGGAAAAGAAAGGTCTGCATGATGGAGTGTGCCAGTTGCGAGTTGCGCCGGAGAACGTCATGAAATCCCTTTAAAAAATTTAAAAAAAAATCAATAAGACCATCGCTATGAATGCAGCCTAATTTAAAAAGCCACATAAAATACTAAAGCAAGATAGAAAGAACTAAATGAGTCTGACCTCATAGAGCATAAGCCTAACATCTGCTTGCTGGCTGAGACAGCAGCGAAGGCTGCTCAAGATCTCCAAACAGAACGCCTCATTAGCTGCGGCATTATAGCGTGAGTGGACGTCTGCCTGGACCTGAGACGCACAATATACGATTCACAAACACCAACTGGTCTTCACGATTCATGTACTACACATGCAGAGTTCATTGTATGTACAGTAAACATGAAAGAAATCAACAATTGCAATGTCATAAGCAATACAAAAATAACAGGACTGTTACCTGGCTGGAGGACACCATCTGGCTACACTGACTGGAAGCCAAACTCCCAAGAACCCGGAAGTTCTTCAGCAGCAGGAGAAAGCCAGCCACAGCAGATTTTCGTCCATCTAGTTGACTATAAAAAGAGGAAAATTTAAGGGTCTGCTATGGTCAGAAAATTATAACATATGTCTGTGTAGGTCGAGAAATGTAATGGTGCAGTGCGGTCTGAACACAGACAGTATATTAATACATATTAATAAATAATAGGGGCTGCCTGTACTCAGTGTAGCTTCCAATGCTCGAAAACAACAGTAACCAAAAAGTACGTGTATTAACGTTAAGTCATTTCATACCTGGAGAACATGGCTTTTCTCAGTACTAGTATCAGAGCATCCTTTAAGCTCATGCTGACCTTAAGCAGTGGCTAGGGAGAGGAAACAAAAGTTGATATTTGCAAATATTAAGGTAATACAACTGAAAGTGGTTTAGCATAGAGGAGATACTGAACACATTGTATTGCTTGCACTGAAACCACTGACAAAAGAATGTGAACTTCTAGAATAAGCAGCTAATTTGCATGGGAAATCATTTTAGGCTGTTTACAATTGGTGGGATGACAACCCAAGCAACTAAAAGCCTCTCTCACTGGTTAAGCATAAATTTTCTGAAAGCAGGAAGCCACTGCTCTCCAAAACTGAAGATGGAATGAAAGACTTTGATGTCCAGGGAACGCAGCTGCCATATCATAGCCACAGCCTTCAACAACTGACACCCAGAAAGACACAAATTTCACACAGCACTGTTGCTCCGAAGACCGCTACAGAAACCTTAATTATGGCTTTGGCAGCCTTTGGAAAAAGTCCACGACACAGCATGCAATGTGTCCTGTGACGTTTGACTCACCCTGAATTATGATACATTTTGTTGATTGTGACAAAAATCATGATATATTTTTGCCAGATTGCCTACACTTTGTTTAGAACACAGTATATATGTATTTACCTGTACACCTTTAAGAAGTCCCTGGACTGTGCTAAGAGGCAGGAAGGATAACTGATCAAACGTCTCCATCACTTTTGAAGAGGACTCCAAGAGGATCATGGGAGCAGATGTAACAATGTTGGAAAGCAGCTCTGAAATGAGAGAATGACAGTTAAAAAACAAACGTAAGCAGCACACAGTTAGGAAGCCCTACACAGGCGGACTATGCTTTATAAAATTTGTGGTGTTGAATTGCCTACCAATGAAATGGGTAACTGGTGAAGCCGTCCTAGTAACCAGTCGGTTTAAAACTTGCTCTAGAATCTCACTTCTAATTGGTTCATGCATCTTGAGAAAAAAGTTGGAATATTATATTATTGTTTATATTAAGAGTGCTTACTGTAACAAAAAGTTGAAATTTTACCTTGAAGCTCTCCAGAAGAACCTGTCCACCTAGTCTACATGCCAGCTGAGAGGGAGTTTTGGCAATAACAGTAGAGGCTTCAGTGGTCTTCCCAAAAGGCCCTGACTTTGGTCCAAACATGTCCATGAGGATAAAGCCTAGCTGTACCAGACTCTGTGTGACATGATCCCAACCAAACACACTGCAAACAAAACTCAGAAATTTACTAAACCAAACATTATTTTAGCAGATTAATGACTGCTTATTTTTCTTCATTAAAACATGCAATTACAATAAAATGATGACCTGTTTTTGATCGTGTCCAGAATCATTTGGGAGATACTTTGGCAGGGAGGTAACAGATCCTGGAGAAACTTTGACCCCTGCTGAACCTGTTCATCCTTAAAATTTTTAATGATGGCTCCTTTCAGGAACTCAAACACCTATACAAATTTAAGACAATCAATTAATTTTTTTAATTCATATAGGGTAGGTACAAATATGTGTTTTGTGTCCCCTATCCTCATATCCAGTATAACCTCCTCAAGTACTTATTTATTTGAGTCAGGTAAAGCATTTTGTAATACATTTTACTATATTTTATATTTTACAATTATGAGCTCAAAAGATTACATCACCCCCCCCCATTTCTGATAATTCTAAACATTATATTTTACTTCTTTTCTAAGCATGATACTTGACAACTTAGTCATAAGTTTTGTCATACGACAGATCATTATTATATTAGCCAATCATTTAATTTTTCCTCCTCATTCTTTACAACGTTTATGTAAATGTTTTAAATAATGTTTGACTTTTGTTTCATTTGTACTGATATTTATTGTACTGACACTCAATTATTGTGACACATATTGTACAGCCAAAAAAATGACACGATCTTACACCAGTGTCAGAACACAACAGTGTCTGTAACTGTGTGAAGCCTTGATGGCTAATGACACGAGATTATGCAGTGACAGATTGCTAGACTAAATAATGCTGATACACATATTCCATATTTTATTTATGTTCACTATTGACTTCTATGCTCTAGTTTTAGTATACTCTATATTTATTTAAGTATTTATGCACTATTTTAGCTGTAGAACTTGCAGAACATTTGGGTGGCATCATAGGGCTTGAATGAATTCAGTCTATAATGACACTTTTACAAACAGCGAACACAACCCAGCAGATAACTTGTCATGTCGGCATGTAGCGACTCAGGCGGGTGATGCTCTAGTAATACTTCTCCTTTTTGGTGCGTATTTACTGTACTATTTACTGTAAATTGTAATATTTTATGATTTATTTACATTTACGGTATTTAGCAGACGCCCTTATCCAGAGCCGCTTACAACTTATACAATTCAAGTCTTACAATTCAAGCAATGGTAGGTTAAGGGTCTTGCTTAAGGACCCAAATGTGGCAGCTTTGGCAGAGGTGGGATTTGAATCCTGGGCCATCAGGTCCAGTACCTTAATCGCTAGGCTACCCAGTCCCGTTAGAATAAAAAGATTTTATATATTTTTATAATTTTTGATTTTTTTACGTTAACTATTCATCTCCTTTGAGACTGCTCGAGGTGGTGGGCTAGCGAATCATGAAGTGGCTTAAATATATGAAGGAGAAAAGCTGTCACAAAGGCAAAAGTGAAAGTTGATAGTTGTCATACTTGTTCTTCGTAGCGCTGGATACGAGCCACAGAAAGCAGCAAAGCAATGCTGAAAGGGCACAATTGCTGATTCTGAGAGATAAACAACATAAGAGGTAACAGGTGTGTGTGAGTTCACTGTTCTTTACAAACACAACATACACACTTAAAGTATGGACTAAATGAATGAATTAGGATATAGGAGAAATGGAAAATGGAAAAGAAAATCCTTACCTTGAGGCTTTTTAAGAATTCCCTGCCAAGTTCATGGTCTAGTCGAGTAGCAAATACAATGTGTAAAATAGCAGTTCCTTCAACATGTCTCAGGTGATCCTGTGGGATGCTCTGCACCTCAACCTCCATACTCCTAATGCATGGAATTATTCAACAATCAGTCTGGGCATAACATCGTTGGACAAGGATGCTCACATAACAATATTTGGAAATCAACAACAAAAAACGTCAAGATTAAGATAAACACACAAAAAGAAGCACACTTACTCTCCATTGTTCTGCTCCTCTTTTTGACAGCGATCCTGCTCACAAAAGTAATTAATGATTCCTTCCAGCAAGATCTTCTTACAGCCCTACACATGAAAGATTCAAATCTTAACCCCAATGGAGCAAATTGGCTTTAAATGCATAGGAAAAGCAGATTTATGGCAAAATACACTGTACTAAATCATTAAAGAATCATTAAACTGTGCAACCCAGGAATGTGAAAATGTAGACAAAAGCTTATTTAGACTATAAAATCACATAGTGCTACATTGCTGCCTCATATTCGCACCTCTGGTATATGATGATGAATATATAAAAATGGATTATGAATATTCTTTTATATGCTTTTCAGATTTCCTACCTGTAAAATACATGTATAAATTGAACAAATAATGTACTCACAAAACTTAGATAGATTTATAAAATTAAATGAATATGAAGCAATTAAAAAAGAAGTATTTGATTTTATTTCATTAAACAAGGTAATCAGAAAAGCAAATAAAAGTCACCCAAGGCTGCCAAAACAGTGACACTGACAGTGATGGGGCATGGACAGGATCAGATTGTCCAGCAGTTCTCGTGGGATTATCTTCCTATTCATGTTAAAATCCCGCCTAATTTTTGTGAGCAGTGTAGAAGGAGTGCGTAACATAAGAAACAGATGTGAAGTCTGCAGACCTTAGCAGAAAGAAGCAGCAGTTGGTAAATAAGAGGAGGAATTTCTTGCAAGTCCAGCTTAATAAACATCCTCAATGCCTTCTCTATGACAAACTGCAGTTCCTCTGGAGATAAAGGGACATCCCTAAGAGACAAAGACATAAGACTTGGCTTCTTAAACACAAAAAGCACAAGGTGCAATACAATATAACAGTATGAGTATCACATAAGCACATAAAATATATCAGTAATATCAATGATAAATGCCAAGAAATAAAACTGGAGCTCGTCCTAACCTGAACATGGTAATAAGGTGGATTACACACTGTGGGTCCCACCTACAGACAGAACAGAAAAAAGTATAAGGAAGATTATATTATTAAATCTATGGTTTATTTGTTATATCCAGTTGTCTATTATTCTATTTACACTACATCAAGGAAAGGGAAAAGGTATTTCATTTTTCAGAATTGAAAGCCAGTTCTCGTTAATAATATACTGCAGGTCTTACCAATCACTTTAGACTTCCTCCAAAATATGTTTAGTTAAAAGCTGTATCTATTATTTTTGCTGCTCGTAAGATGTCTTGAGAGTGTGTGGCCTCACACTCACTCCTTTATACTAGTACTAGAACCAGATATGAACTGACATGCAGATCATTTTAAACATGGTTTAAAGTTATAATTTCATTACATTTTGCTTATTCTTTATTTAAGTTTTAGTGGTCACTGCACTTTATAATTCTACAATTACAGACTCTAGACTATTTGTTTCATTACACACTTTGTTAGACCCCTTTACTCCGTTCAGTCAGTATCACTGCTGAACTAAAAATATTCCACTAGCCAGAAAGTGTTTAGCCACCAGCATCCAGTAGGCAGCGTCCTGTGAACGCTGATAAAGGATTACAAGATGAATCACACAAACTGCAAACAACAGATGACCTACTGTTTCTGATGTTACATCTACAAGGTCGAGCAATGTGGTTGATGGGTATAAGAAAGTAAACTGCTCAGTTGTTTGTTTGTTTTTTAATGATCATAATGGTTGTATAGTTTAACAGCGCGTTATTGGAATATTTGTCATAAAAATCATTTTTGTCATTATTGAGACAGAACTGAGTTTTCCATTGTCCAAATATATTACTGCTGATTCAAGTAGGACAGAAATGTTATTACAGGCAAATCAATATATCATTTGGGCCCTGTAAAAAATATCCTAACCATTGGCTGTACTATCGGATGGAAATAAGTTTGGGCTCCAGTGCTGGGAAACAATATTGACTGTTTGCAATACTCAGAAGTGGTCCATAAATCATATTTTACATTTGGCAACAAAACCACTTTAATCTGGCATTATTACCTGCTTGAACAAAGACTATTGATCAACTGCTTCTTATACTCCTCTCCACTTAACTCTCCTAAATGCACAAGGAACAGAGCACAAACGGCACAAAACAATCAGATCTTCTGTGATTATGAAAGCAAAAAACTTTAATCTCGTAAACACAGAGGGCATAAGAAAAGGAAAACTCTCACCTTTACCATATGCCACAGTCTCTGTAGCTGCCAAGGCAGTAAGGATGGTGGGAAAGAGCTCCAGTGATTTGCCACTAGCCATTTCACCTCCTTTAATAGCATCCACATATTGTGAGGATAAGGCTGCCAGTGCAGGTCCAGGTAAAGTATGTGTCTAAAAGAACAGTGACAAAAAGAACTTTCTCTTCTGAGATAAACCTACATTTTCATCCCATACTTTGAAAAAACTTCCAACAATAGCTTTAAAGATACAATCAATGCTTCTTAAAATGAAAAATGCATTCTCACCTCTAACATTAGCAACCCAATTATGTCTGAGGCCACCTCTGCATTCAGGTCTCCAGATTCACAGAAAGGAATACAGTGCTTATAGACAGATAACCTGCGGCTATCTCCATCTGAACTACTTACTGGTGAGCCTTCAACAAAACATTCAACTTAGTATACAGAGTCATATTTGCACAACAACATTGTTGAAGTCAGATTACCTTTGAATATAGATTTGATAAGGGCTGCTGTATCCTTTCCTTTTAAGGCAGTATTTGTGATTAGTGCATTCAGCTATAAAAAAAGAGAGAATTTGTAATGAAAACTGATTCCTCCACATATTTTATAAAATGTCTGTTAAAAAGTAGTAAAAAGCTGCTTTCATTGTCTTCTCCAGAAATCAATTCTGGCTTTCTCAACCAAACAAAGCATCGTGTTAACAAACTGCTGTAATATTCTAAAACAGACATAATAATAGGCAACCACATGCAAGACCTACATACATAAGTAAATACACACCTGGTCATGAGATACAGAAGTGAGATGAATCTGAAGCTCCTTTATACTATCTTTCTCAGATAAGGACAGAAGTTTATCAATGTCTGACTTCATACTGGACAACTGGTCTGTGTGCCTATTTAAAAACAATCAAAGTTGTGGGAACATTTCTAGCAGATCTACGATATGTTGAAAAACAACTCAATAACATCTTAGTTATTTGGAACAATTTTTTTTTTCAATCACGGAAAGACTAAATCTTTGTTGAACAAAGATGGACAGATGATATAATAAGGAAATATTTAATATATGTGAGAAAATTATTTAAATGTTTAAAAAACATTTTTCTAAAAAAATGCCTGGAAGTGATTTGCATCTTCCTTTACAGTGCATATTATCATTCAATGACTTCGGAAATCTGGAGGAATTTCAGTGTATAAAGGGTGCAAGCCTAAACTGAACTCCCATGATATCTGATCCCTCAGATGGCACTGTATCAAGAACCGACATCCAGCAATAGCTGACATAACCACATGGGCGTAGGATTTCATAAATGCTTTCATAAATGCCACTTAAATATTACGACAATAACATACTTGTACTATTGCAGGCTTCAAGACGTGTTTGCAGGAAGAATGGGACAAAATAATCCCTAATACTCTAAATCGCTTGGTATCCTCCGTGTCTTACAAGTGTTAAAGGAGGAATGTGTTGCAGACCTAAAATGTAATGCATGTTAACAAATAAAGTTAAGATTACAACACAAAACATTAACTATCTTTTTGGTCTGCACTGCCATTACAAGGCAGCGATAGCTTATAGTTATATGTTTTGTCTAGCCAGTAATATCCGTCTAGCCTACAAAAAGCACATTTTTTTAACCATATTTTTTTTACAGTATTTGACCATTAAAGCAAAGGCATTCATTAAACAAGCAAAGCAATCAGTTACGTTAACAAAATGCAATTCATTAAAATTAATTGTGTTCATTTGTTCTTCCTTTCTCATCCATGGCAGAGTGGCATAGTGTTAAATCACAGACGCTATTTATTGTTTAACATGCTTACTTTTTATATACTTAAGACCACTTTACAAGCCAATTGTACCCCTAGCATGACAGACAGATAGACAGAAATATTTGATAGATAGCTATATATCTATATCTACAGAGACAGAGAGAGACAGAGAGAGACAGAGAGAGACAGAGAGAGACAGAGAGAGACAGAGAGAGACAGAGAGAGACAGAGAGCCAAATACAAAGCCTTATTACACCAAATCTCGCATTTCAACCAAAATTCTAATCTTGAGTATTTTATATGTACTATTTTTTATATAATAAGTATATAACAAATGAATGTTATTTTTCACAGCTTTACAATACTGGACATGTCATAATGGAGGTACAGGCACCAAACGTAGCTAAGTACCTCATAAAAACAGCCTACTACCATAGTTTACAACAACTAGAAATAAAATACGCTTTTAAACTAAAAGACCATCAGGTGCGTGTTGCGTATTCGCTGTAAATTACCTGTCCTGTGATACTAAAGACGTACAAAGATCGATTTCTCCTCCTCTCGCTTTCTTTCCACTGTAAACCGCTATCCGCTTCTCAAAATCCCGCCACTTCAGCTACACCTCCACTTCCTCAAACCTAACAAATCCACGTTGATTGCCATTGGTCCGCTCCTGTCACCGCCTTCTTTTGTCACCCACCTTCAACCAATCATTACACGGGTAAATGAGCAGCGACGCCTTATAAACTATATAAGCATAGACTTGAAAATAGGTCCGACGTTGCGTTGTTGTTAACTGAGCATGATCAACAGCAAGATATGTTTCATGGTTACATGTACAACATCTTGTCTATAAGCTGAGTATGCTGTCATGGAATACACTATGAAGCTTTTATTAAATATGTCTATGTATCTACCCAACCATTACAGTGTATTTTATCAGTCTATTTGCCTGTATATCACGGGAAGTCGGACTAAGACGCTAATAGCCTTCAACAAAATTAGTGCGCAACTAATTTAGAAACAAACAGAAATAACTAATACAATGCACAACTCATTGGCAAGCCAATAATAATACAAAATATCTCACAAGTAAAAAGTGCAGAAGCTTTCAACTCTAACTAGTTAGATACTGTTATTGTAATTATGTCGTCTTTACGACATACTTTCTAGTAATTACAGGCTGTAGGGATTAAACCATGCTAACAAAAATTAGGGGATATTTCAAAATGAATATGAAGTGATTAAGATATAATCTTTTGATTTAATTTCATCAAA